>PVKM010030143.1:0-17421 GCA_004027735.1 Carollia perspicillata | reverse complement strand
TAAAAATTAAGCATAAGAAGACAAACGTGGAAATTAGAGAGTGGGCGAGGTCAACGAGAAAGCAGCGCGCAGATGGGAAAATCCGAACGGTCAACAGCATGTAAAAGGCGCTCACATGAGTGGTCATCGGGGACCTGCAAATTCAGGCTTCCGTAGTTGACTATTTCACGTCCACCAGAATGGCAGAAATCGCAATGTCTGACAATACTGATTGCTGGTTAGAATGTGAAAGTGCCATCTCTCATCCCTGGTGGTGGGAGAGTCCACTGATATCAAGCCCTTTGGCGGTCACTCTGGCAGTATCCGCTGAAACTCCAGATTGTCAGACCCTACGACTCAGTAATTCTGTATCTTGGTAGACACCCCTGAGAAACTCTGCCCCTTTGCCTAGCACAAAGCAATGACTGGCATTGCAACAAAAAAAAAGTCAAAAATCTACCTTCCATCAAGAGCAATATAAATAAATATATTATAATAAGTCACACAATGAAATGCACTGCAGCAATGATGTATCTTTTTAAAAGTTTACTAATAAAAGCAAATCTCGGAAGGATATACATTACATAATCCATTTCAATAATTTTTTATAGCAAAGCCGCAGAATGCGTCCCATAGAGATTGTTGCGGGTGTAATAGAAGCACAAAGACATGGGAGGGAATGGTCGACACCACAGCCCATCCAGGCGCTGCTCGCAGAGTGGAGGGAGATGGACGAGGGCAGAGTGTGGCAGAGGGGCTTCCCCGTCCTGGTTGTAGCTATTTAAGATGGGCAGTTCATAAATTGCTATTCACTATGGTAATATCTCTGACTTTTGTCTCTCTGAAATATTCATAATTAAATTTTTAAAACTATACTTCAGTGGTTGATTCATCTTAGAACAAGAGAGGCCACACAGGGTTTTATGGGCTCCTGTACATGTGCCTGGCTCGTGTTAAAGTTGGGTTTCTTCTCCCCCGTCTGGGACTAGAGGTGTCGGGCGAATACCAAGCACCTCTCCAGGTCCTTCGTCTCTCTGGGTACATTCTCAGTGGACCCTAATGCAGACTAGAGCCAAAAAGCTTGAAAGAAGGTATTTTGCCTCTAGCCCTGGGCACCAGATCCTTGATGTTGCTGCAGGGAGCTGCAGGAGAAAATCCTCGAAAGAAGACTGAAGCCACTAGATCCCAATGTCGCTCTGCCATAGGCATTATTGTGGATTGACTTTCACTGTCCTGGCCAGAAGGAACCCAGGACTTGTTGGTCTTCACATCAGGTATGCAGATAAAGGCAACTGACCCACTTGGCCCAAGAAGGCCCGCAGGCGGAAGCTGTGTTGCCTTGTATTTCCCCTCCACACCACAGCAACACACCTGTCTTTCAGCAGCTGCCAAGGGGGGCAGAAATGTCATCGTGTGTCATAAGATGTCAACACAGGGTCTGCTTCTGACATCTACCAGCCCATCGGCCCCCTGCTGCTTCTGAGGACGAACATAGGGTGGTGATCCAGAGAGCAGCACGGCCCTGGAGCTGCCACACCGGCCTGGAAGGGTCTGCTAGTGGGACACGTGGCGACTTCCCATCCCCCGTCCTCTGTCAGCTTGAACCCCAGACCAAACCAAGAACCCGTCTAAATAAACCTCAGGCACTGCTCTCTGGTCCCCTCACCGTCTTGACGTGAACACCTAAAACGAATCAAATCTATTATGTTTTGGCCAAATGCTTTGTAATTAACTCAAGTCCAAGGCTTGGGAAAGAGGCTCTTAGCTTGGAGGTTTATCTTTTAGCGTTAAGACTGCAGAAGCCCTTTGTTGTGGTGGGCTGCCATCCTCCTTAGATGCCCCCCACTGCTTGTGGGAGGCCCAACCCCAGGCCCAGCTTCTGCCCTGAGGTGGCTGTGGCCTGTAAAAAATAACATCTCGTGGGTGGTGTTCACCCGAAGTATGTGCTAGTGTGAGCTTTCTTCTCACTGTCTGTCTTCGGGCAGCTCAAACTCAAAGGTGAGGGAGCAGGAAGGAGTGTGAGGGTCAAAGTGGAGGAGAAAGAGCTGGGAGTGGGGTTTGCAGGGCAATGGGGAGGGAGCTGCTGTGTGGGAGGCAGGACGGCTGCAGGACAGAGTGGCCAGGCCACTCAGGGTGTGAGGTGCTCCTGTAACAGGTTTCCGCTTTTTCTTCCTTTCTCTCTTCTCTCTCTCTCTCTCCCTCTTTCTCACAAACACGCTCACACACACACACCCCTTCTTATCACCTAAAGGATATGAGCACAGGCTCTGGTACCACCATGCCTGGATTTGACTTCTAGCTAAGCCATTTACCAGCTTGATGACCTTGGCCAAATTATTAAGCCTCAGGAAAAAAAGCATTACTAGAAACGATGGCACCTGCCTGGTACTCACTGCCAGGAGGATGAAATGAGTTAATATATGTATCTAATACTGGTATACGGTCCGTCCAATGTCAGTGTTTGGTCAGTTGTGAGATTTCCCATTCCCCATCCCCTCACCACACATCTTGCCTTAACTCAGTCCTAGCAAAGTGGTCCAAGAGCCTTCAGGCTGCTCCACCCACTTCTCCTGGGCAGAGAGAAATGTGGGTGGGCCAGGGTACCAACCACCCGCACCTCATCAGCCCAGGTTAGCAACAACTGCCACCTGTGTCAGAGGGGAAGGTTCAAGGCCTCGCTTGCTTCAGTCCTCAGGTGTTTCTGTATCTGACTCAGGATCGCTGAGAATGGGGGGGGCACATGGCAGCTCTGGACCACTGTTGGTTAAACTGCCCCCTCTGGTTCCAGTAGCTCACATCTGGGGGGAGGCTGCTGGGAATCTGTCCTGTCAGAGAAGCACACCTTCCCGGCTGAGCTAAAGCTCGCCAACCTCTGCCTTCTTGTTTCAGCTCTCCTACTGTAAACGTGTGTCTTTTTTGCAGTATATTTGGTGCCCCCACCCTTTTCTTGCATGTTTGTGCTTTGTGTTGGTAATTGTGTTGTGTAAGAGGGTGCTCAAGTGTAGTGCTGAAGTGCTTGCCGCCTGGCGTTCCTCGGTGCGAGGGGCTGTGGTGTGCCTCACAGAGAAGAGAGGTGTGTTGAGAGGAGCTGCCTTCAGGCCTGAGCGCCCGTGCCGAGGGCCCTGAGGGTGGGGCTAGTGAATCAACAACATGTACTCAGTAAGATGTCCTTAAACACGAACACACGCGAGATAAGGTTATGGATTAATCAGTTGATGAAAATGTTGTGATGAGAGGTTGGGGGAACCTAACTCTGCATTTCCCCTCGGGGTCATGGTTTGGTATTTGTTCATTCAGTCTTTATGGTGACTTTACAGAAAGGACACAACTACTGTGAATGATGAGAACCTACTGTATTTGCATTTTCACACACAAAAAAAAAAACAGAAGGCCTGAATCTCTTTATAGGATTCCTCTTGCCATCACAAATATATGGATCATTTTCAGTCAACAAACGAGGTGGAAGGTGTGGCCAATCCTGGGTCCCTGAGCACAAGCCCCTCCCCTGAGCACACACAGCTTAAAACATTTTACTCAACTGCCCCAGAACATTTTCCAGAGAAGTAGAAAGAGCAACCAGGAGTCTTACTGCTTTCCAGCCTATGATTTTACTGTAGGAAATCTAAACTTTACAAAAAGTAAAAGCCAATTGTTTTCAACACTTATTAGAATATCATTAATATATAATGTCTTTTTAAAGAATTTATTATGAGAAAAACAAAATAACTCCTTACCTAACTTTCAGATCTATAATACTCTGTATTCAGGTTCCTTATTAAAGATTAAAATACAGATTAAGTGTTAAAATATAAATTGTACTGGAGCTCTTTGGGCCTCATTGAAAGATTAATAGTGAGCAGAACAACTCTTAACTGCTCAGTAAATGCAAATAGAAAGGCATCAAAATTTGCTACTTGTAACATGAATCTTGGGCTCATTAACTTGCATTTTTTCCCAAAAGGACATAAAAATGAAGAAAATAACCTTAAAAACATACAGCAAAAATAAAAATTAGAAACACAGCTATTGCAATAATTCAACCAAATAGTTACGATAAATAGTGTAACAAATCACCACAACCTAGTGGCTTACAACAACAGAAATGTATCTTTCCCCGTTCTGAGGGCCGGAAGTCCAAGGTCAGCCTCACCTAGCTTCCAGTCCCAGGGAGCTGACTGCCACTCGGCTTCTCTTTCCTCATTCTTTCTACCTGTGAGCCTGAAAGTTTAGTGCTTTCCCTTTGGAATTCAGAAATTTACCAAGATGAGGTGTAGGATTCAGTGAAAACTCCCAAGATGGTTTCTGGTCTTTCTTCACCTGCAGGAAATTTTCTTGCATTGTGATTGAATTGTTGCCTCTTCCCCACCTGTCCGCTCTGGGCGTTGCTTTTTGCCCTCACGGTGGCGATCTCTTATCAGCTGTGTGGTTTGAGTCTAATTTTTTAAGCATCTTTATTTTTTATATTCAGATTTCTTGTTGTCTCTCTCTCTCAAGCTGTTGTCTTTCTTCGATGTATTGTTTTTCTTCGTTTACTTCTTGGGGCTCAGGAATAGCTGGGAACAACCTCCTACGCTATCACTTCCAACAGCAGGAGAAGGCTCTGTATCTGAGACTCCAGGGGCAGGGGGTGGACCAGAGGGTGGGCTGTCAGACCCCTGTGAACGACCTCAGGAAGGAAGCCTTTGTGTTTCCCATCTGTTCATGGCCCCCCAACCTCAAGAATGAAGTGGCCTCAGATTCCCTTTTCAGCCCTTGAGGGGGATTATGCCCCTGGATACCGACATTCTCCTGGGGTGGGCTGTCCCTCAGGCTCGCTCTTCCTGGATGCTGTGTGTTCACGACCTCCCCTGCTTCCCTCAGACACTAGTTCCCAGGCTCCCCGACGGTCCAGAGGAAAGAAGGCCATTTAACTTTCTTGATGCCCCCTCACCCGTTGCCCACATCTGTCTGGAATAGGTAGGACAGACAGGCCGGAATTGTGGTTGGGAGGGAAAGGAGTCAGGATACCTTGCCCAATTCCTGCTCATTTCCACGAGTCAAAACTCTACCCATCCTCTAAAGGATGTTCACAGAACCACTTCCTTTATGAACCCCTTCCTGATGCCCCAGTCCCAGTGGTCCTCAGCTCTGGCTGAACATTGGAATCTCTTGAGAAACTTTTAACAGTACCAATACCTGGGTCACTGCCCCCACCCAAGACTCTGATTGACAAGCTGGGTGTGCAGTGTGGGCTCTGGTATTTTTAGAGCCCACCCAGTTACTCTACCAAGCAGTCGGTGGGGAGCACACCAATCTCGCCCCCTCTGATCATCCCTCCCACCTCCTCTCAGCACCAGGTCTGTCCTGTGTTACATCTTCTGTGCACTTACTTATCCTCCTACCAGTTAGCTCACCTCCTACCAGTTAGCTCATCTCCACTTAGTCACTCAGTAATTTAGTCATTCACTTCCTTACTTTACTCATTCACTCTATCACTTATTTATTCAACAAATATTTAGAATCTACCGTACTCAATGTGGCAGGCCCTGGAAGATTCAAAGATGAATAAGAGTCTCTCTGTAAATATGTTTACAGACTTGTGTGAGTTTAGTTAATATTTTTCAAATGAAGGTGATCTTTCTCTTGCACTCTTTTCTAAAATAAACCTGGAAAAAAAACTGCTACAGACTGTTCCACCACCCTGCACTTAAAAGAGTCTTTGTGAGGAAAGGTGCTATCTCAAATTCAATTTTTCAAAGTAAAAATAGATAAAGACTGCAGTGTCAATTGTTGACAGGGGCAAATGGGAAAAGTAGGAGAGACCTGTGGACAGGGAACCTTCAAAAGTCACATGTCGTGCAGACTTGCGTCACTAATATCTGCGATTTACTAACCTAGAATCTAAATGGATGGTAAAGTTCCCTTTTCTTGCCATAATGCCCCACTCCTCCCAGAACTGGGTATATTCATAGGTACCATATGAATAATGTTTGCACTGAGTCATGGAAATAAAAAATACAATTCTACTAATTTTTGGTGCAGCCGGAGGTTTGCAGATAACTTGTGTGTATCAGTTAGGAGGCATACTATGGAGGGAAAACATCACCAACCCAAGAATTTGATGATTCGGCTCTCATACCTCTTGGATATTTCCCTCCATGCATCCTGAGCACCTCTCATTCATGGCCAGGAGCCCAGCTGACCGCTTTCCATCCTCGGTGAACTCTTATTTGGATAAGCTTTCAAAAATGTGCAAATGAAATGCCAGATGAAAGGGTGTCTAGGAGGAGTGGCTGCATTTAGGCTAAATTCTGTAAGCACCAGAAAGAGCAGGGAAGATTGGCTTCTGAGCTATAACAGGGAATGCCCTGAAGTTAGAGTAACTTTTTTTCTTCTCTTACCTTTCTGCACACAGAGTCCCATCACGCCTGCCTGGAGCCAAGGGCTGTAAATCTAGCAGTGATGGTAGAAGTCCCACTGCAAGGACATTCAGACGCTTTAGATGTAGGGAGACCTAGTTCTCATTCAACATCCTTGTTCTTTCTTGTACACGCAGTTTTAACAGGTTTGCAGATCTGGTTTCCAAACTCACGTTGGAAGGGATGTAGAAGATACGACATATGACAGCCATAAGAAGCAGGCAGGAGACAAAAAAAGGAAATGTTCATAAAGTGGCATGTCTCCATTTTTTCCAGCCTGTTCTACTTCTGGTATGAATGTTTCACCTCCGTCTAGATTCCAATGTTTAGCCAGAGCTGAGGACCACTGGAGCTGGGGCATCAGGAAGGGATTCAAAAAGGAAGGGGCTTTGTGAACATCCTTTACAAATGGATAGAGTTTTTGACTGGTAGAAATGATCAGGAGTTGGGGCAAGGAACGCTCCAAGGAAATGCTAATAATAATGATGATGATGTACAATAAAAAGTTGTTCTGTATCTCAGCTAAAGCCAGCAGCGGGAGAAGGATCGAGCTAAAAAGCATCGTCGATATGTCTCTTCTGGACAAGGAGAGGAGAGTGAGGAAACAAAAGCATTCTAAAGCAGAATTAGTCCGTGTGAAGGCTGAGTGACTACGTAGAAAACAAAAACAGAGCAGACACTGTAAACGAATCCCAAGGCTAGTTCTTAAAAACTCAACAAGAGTGCTAAACCCCTCTCAAGTCTGAATAAAGGAGAGAAAGAACCACAACCAGACAGACTGGGAATGACAAGGGAGTCGTCAGCACAGATATAAGAGAGATTAATATAATTATAATAATTTATTGCATGGTAACTATAAAAATAAGTTTGAATATTTAAGGAAATTACCAAAATTAATCCAAGCAGTAAAATCCTGAAGAACTAATGATAGTGGAGGAGAAGAAAAAGATTAAGATCTGTCATTAAAAAGGGTAATGAGACAGACGGTTCCACTGCTCAGTCTTTTAATCTTCAAAGAATTGATTATATCAATGTTAATTAATTTATGCCAGGCCATGGAAGAAATTGAAAGCTTCTCAATTTATTTGATGAAAAAAGCATAATTTGAGTATTAAACTCTGAGACAGATATGACAGAAAAGGAAACTCTGGGCCAGTTTTATGGCAAAAGTTTTAAATAAAATGTTAACAAATATAACCTAGCAATGTGGCAAACTGTAGCTAAAGCAGAGTTTATTCTAGGATTACTAAGGACAACATTAAGATTTGCATCATTGTGAAATATTTTCATTGATAAATTAAAGGTGAAAAAGCATGTCATCCGACTAATAATTCCTGAAAAGTCACTTGATAAAATTCAGCAGCCATTGCTGTTAAAGCTTTAAGGAAAATAAGAACAAAATGAGAGTAGTTGGGTATAATAAAGTATCAAAAACCAGTCACTATCATCTTTCTAATCAGCAAAATATCAAAAGCATTTCCTTTAAAATCAAGAACCTACAACAAGGGGTCTCCATAAGACTGTCAGCTGATTTCTCAAAAGAAACTCTGCAGGCTAGAAGGGCCTGGCAAGACATATTCAAAGTCATGAAAAACAGGGACCTACAGCCAAGATTGCTCTACCCAGCAAAGATGGCATTTAGAATAGAAGGACAGATAAAGAGCTTCCTAGACAAGAAAAAAACTAAAGGAGTTCATCATCACAAAACCATCATTATAAGAAATGTTACATGGTCTTCTTTAAGAAGAAAAATTAAAAAAATGAAGAACAAAATGGCAACAAATACATATCTATCAACAATAGAATCTAAAAAACAAAAAAACAAATAAGCAGAACAGAAACAGATTCATAGATATATAGAAAACATTTCGATGGTTGCCAGATAGGAGGGGGGTAAGGGAGTGGATGATAAAAATGAAGGGATTAAGAAGTACAAATGGATAGTTACGGAATCGCCGTGGGGATGTACAATATAGTATATGAAATAGAGTAGCCAGAGAATGTACACGCACGACCCATGGACCTGGACAACAAGATGGGCGTTGCCTGAGGGAGTGGGTGGGGCTGGGTGGAGAAAGACAAAGGGGGAAAAATGGGACAACTGAAATAGCATAATCAATGAAATATAATTAAAAAATAAAATCAAGAACTTGACAAGAATCCCCACCATTGTCATTTTAATTCAGTATTTTCTTAAAGACTTAGAGATTTAAACAAAAGTAATAAGCAATTAAAAAAACCTGCTGGCTTTATAATTGGCACTGTATTACATTTTTTTTGAGAGAATGAATTTTTATATTAACTTTTCTGAACAAATTGTATGGTGCTAAAAAGTATTCAAATTTTGGTGTAATAAGGTAAAAAATTAAAGTAAATTAGTACAAACATTTGAAAGCAGAAATAAAGGATTGGAATTTGCCTGTTGCTCAAGGTTCTTTCTGTCTCTCCTTTTCTGGATTTATGCCCACTGTTAGTATTACTACTCAACAGTGCCTTGGAGGCTTTGGGGAAACAAAATAAGAGCATAAAATTAAATAACTGACATAAATATTTTCTTCCACTAAAAACATGATTACAGTCTACAACCCAGGAAACT
This sequence comes from Carollia perspicillata, assembly GCA_004027735.1. Taxonomy (NCBI): domain Eukaryota; kingdom Metazoa; phylum Chordata; class Mammalia; order Chiroptera; family Phyllostomidae; genus Carollia; species Carollia perspicillata. Next base: position 8,448 of record PVKM010030143.1, on the reverse strand, counting down.
AGTTAAAGAAAAAAACACATGTACTCAGATTAATGAAGACTGTAGTAAGATGGCAAGATTTACAAACTACCTACAAAAGTAGTTATTTCTCCAAACTCTGACATGTTTACATAAAAATAGAAAAAAGAAAAAGATTAAATTAATTTTTATGACAAAATCTAGAAGATATTGATACATAAAAAGGTATAGGCCTATATGGAAAAAATCTTATAAAAACCAAAAACCAAAATTTGAATGCTTTTTAACACCATACAATTCGTTCAGAAAAGTTAATATAAAAATTTCATTCTCTCAAAAAAAATGTAATACAGTGCCAATTATAAAGCCAGCAGATTTTTAAAATTGCAAGTCAATTTCGATTTGAAGTATAATGTACACACAGAAATGTGCACAGATCACAAATGTGCCCATGTCACTAATGTCCCTGTAAAAAAATGGAACACAACCAGCACCCTGGAAGTCTCCCTCGTGCCTCTTCCCGGTTTCCCCTCTCCACCAGGACAACCTACCATCTTGCCTTCCAATGTCATAGACTTATTTTTGGTTCCAACAGATTTTATTACTTCATACGATAAAAAGGGCTGAAAGCGTACATGAATGAATAAATGTCCAGAAGTGAAGAAAAATAGGAAAATGAATAACAGTAAGGGAAGCCTAACCTTATCAGATATGATAGCACTCCAGAAAGCCATTGCGACTGAAGCATCGTGTATTAGTTCAGGAGGAGACGGACCAATGAGAGGAACAGAATGGGGGATGAAAATGCAGACTCCAGTGAGGGAACGTGTAATACAGGACAACACTGAAAGTTGAAGTCAGCAGGAGGAAAATAGATTATTTAACACATGATACTAGCTCAATTTACTATTCTCTAAAAGGACAAGTGGAATCCCATCTTACAGCATTTACAGAAACAAATTCTAGACATAATAAGGACTTTTTACATTTATATAAAATACAACAATAAATAGCTTAGAAGAAAATCTAGGATAAATTCATGGGTTGAGGAGATCTTATTAGGACAGGAAACCCAGAACCTCTGGAAAAAGTCTCGTCATGGATTATTATGTGACCAATACAAAAAAAAAAAAAAGAATTAGGCCCATGCCAGGTGACTATGAGGGACTTCCACAGGTATTTTTGAGTAAGAAATAGAAGATGCAGAAAATGCATGATCAATTTTTTCACAGCAAGCAGTAAACTCCAAAAACCCCTGAATATATGGAGAGGCTACTGCCATCAGTTGTCTGGGGGTATGGAACTGGGGGAGAGAGCTGGTGATGTGGGTACTTAAGAGTATAAAGGAGTGTGAAGTTTCAGGGGATGTGTGGATGAGAGGGAATATTCCAGTTTACCCGAGGGGTAGTTCTAGGGTTCTGGGTACACTCAAAGCTCACCTCTAGGCTGCTGATGGGGCCTCTCCTGTGGGTCACTGAGACTAGACTCTCATTGGAAGACGTGGGTGCAGGACAAATCGGAGAGGGTGCCTCCTTCCCTCCAACGCCTGACCTGGTGGACGCTGGTCATTATGAATATGAAGGGCACTGAAGAGACCCCAAGACCAAATGCTGTGTCCAGGGCGAGGTGCTCCTGCAGGTCCCCTTCTCTGGAGGTAAGGGGGTAACCATGGGGTCATTGCATGTGTGTACGGAACCCAGATAACCCCAAGGCCCTCATGACCCAGGTGCGTAGGTCAGAGTCCTACCGAGGTCCACAAGTTGAAGTTATTAAGAATAAGCTCCAGTTTTCGCTTACATCTCTCAAAAAACATTAAGGGATCCAATTTATAATCCGCATCGACACGTCTTCAACTGCCCTTTCTGAGGGTACATGACTCTGGGTGATGAAGATGTTCAGGAATGAGTTAAAGGTGGTGGATGTGCAACATTGAGAATGTAACTAAACGCCTCTGAATTGTTCACTTGAAACTGGTTAATTTTATGTTATGTGAACTTCACCCAAATAAATGATGTAGTAAAAATCCCTTCCTCTCCCAGCCTAAAACTGCTTTTGTATCTTACTCTCCACTGTGCCAAAAATGCTTCTCAACGTCCAGCCCACGAACCTAGTGGGTTTGTTTCCTTTCCTTTTTATGGGAAAGGCGTCTCTGTACCCATGCTCTTTATCCTAAATCTCAACCCCCAGGACACAGGCAGAAATGTGGAATTGTTCAACTGGGTGAGGAAAGAGGGAAAGATGGGGAAAAGTCACAGTGTTCCTTTAACAGGTGGTGGGAATGGGGGAGGTGAAGGCTGGGTATTACTCATTAGTCAGGTTTGCGCCTCTCACATATGTGAGCCAAAGGTAATTTTGGGACTTGCCACCTTCAGCAGCCTGTCTTCCCCCGCACCCTGAGTCTCTTGCCCCCCCGCTTGTCACGACAACTCCTCTTGGGACGCCCCCAAAGTCAAGGCCCTGAAGCAGGGAGCCGCCAATCCTAAGAGTTACTTTTGGACGAGGCAGGGTACCTCCAGCCCTGTGGGGTGAGGGTGGGGGAGAGTGACTCAGGAGAGCTCCGTGCTTGGCAGCACAGAGTCATGCAGAACAGGTGGTTTTGTTTATTTTTCTCCATTTTATTTACAAAATTTTGCCCTTTCCTAAAACAGCCCTGGGGGCTCAAACACGACAAGCACAGGCACAGAGATGACATTTAATTAAAAGACAGAAATATAAGCAGTTGACATCACGATGGAGCAACAGAAATTGCCACAAAATAAACATTCCCGCAGCCACCACCGTTTGGAGGCTCAACAACTGAAAGGACATGGAGATAGAAGTGTCCCTGGCTCAGCCCTTCGCCCTGTTCACGTGGGGCAGGGCCGGAGGGAACCTGTCTTCAGGGTCTGTTCCCCTCCCCCCAAGACTCCAAAATGCACAGCTCCAGCCTGAGTCTCCCCCTCTGCCCTTTAAAGAGGGTGGGTTTTCCTGGGCTAGTTCCACAGGTTCACTGTGTTTTAGGGAATCTATCTACTAGTATCACTAGCATGAAAGAAAACTTCTGAAAGCCATTTTGGCTCAGAGGAAAGAACTTGCTATTTCTCCTTCTTTTGGTCAAATTAACTTGGGTTCAAATCCTGGTTCTGTCACTTACCAGCTTTGTTGAACATGCACATAAAGTCTTCAGGCTTCCGTTTGCTCCTCTCTGGGGCAAGGCTATTGGTCAGAATGACACAGCTAGTTTACTGGGACTCGCAGCTTGCTGCGGACATGGCTCGAAATGGCTTTTGTTTTGTTTTTATTGGGATATAATTGGCCTATTCCATTGTACTGGGAAATGGTTTTATTTTTTGTGGCACTGCTCCCACCTCTCTCACACCCCCCATTTCTCAGGAGGTAGCAGCTCTTTTGAGTGACAAGTCAGCCTGATTCCTAATGTTTCAGTCACTTTCTGTTATTAAAGTTACTTTTGGTCTTTAAGATTCTGGCTTGTTTATTTTAAAATTTCAATCTTTTATCTATTTCAAATACTGTTTCTCCCCTTTAGGATTGCCAGAGTAAATACAGAATGCGTAATTTAAATTTTAGACAATATTTTATGTGTGTGTCTCATATAATACTTTTATTTTCGTTTGCTAAAACTGGCAACCCTACACTTTACCCCAAGCATAGGCTCTAGAGAAGTGGTTCTCAATCCAGTCTGATCATTAAAAATGTTAATGCCTGGGTTCTATTTCAGACCAGTTAAATCTGAATATCTGGGCATATCAAGAATTTTTTTAGTGTTCCCAAGTGATTCTAATATGCAGCGAGGGTTGCGTCTGTTGCTAGGGTTGTGGAGGGTGGTCTGGCTTCCTCTTTCTTGGGGAGTGGATGGGCCTGGCTTCCTCTTATTCTACCAATACCTCCCGCCTCCCAGCATGCACGGCTTTGGTGTCGGGGAAAGAGAAAAGGGAAGCCGGTCTCACCTTACTAGACTTCTTGTTATAAGGAAGTAATCCTCACTGCTGGTCACCACAGCTATTCTACTCGACACTGACACACAATTTGTTCCCAGTGTATGGCCGGGGTCCAGACATGGGCTCTCCTGCGAAGTGCATTTGCTGATCCTTCAGAGGGCCCTGTGAAGGGTTCCCTTCTGCCTGGCCCCTGGTGTGGGGATGAGACTTCAGCTTGCCCTCCCCACTTCAGCCCTCTACCAGAAGTAACCCCCACAACAGCCTCCTGCTGCTGAAGGCCCCTCCCCCCAAGGCTGTCTTCCAAAGGGAAGATAGTAGCAGCAAGAGAGCTTAAACCACAGTGCCTCCTGCAGAGCCCAGGTAGCCCTCAGGGCTTGTGTCTGTGGCCCTGCAGACACCCAGCTGGCCCCAAATGCAGCAGCTCTCTGAACTGTTAGAAGGGGAGCTCTGAGCACCTATTGTTCTCAGGTGGGGGGGCCAGTGCCCCATTCCAGCCCCCCTGCACCCACCACCGCTGCGCCCATAATAACTGATGTTTGCTAAGACTTTCTCTGTGTGTGGCTGTTACACACATTATCGCTTTTCATCCTAAAACCAGGGCAGGAAGAGAGGAATCACTTCCCCATTTTTCGGATAAATAAATTTGGGTTAAGGGAGTTTAAGTAATTTGCTGAAGTTCATACAGCTATTAAGAATCAGAGCTCAAAGGTGACATCAAAATCCTTGCTCTTGCCATGATAATTTACAACACTTACTCCCACTGTGATATGATTTATGAATGAAATTTGCCTTGGTGTCTAATACACAGCAGGCACTCAACAAATATTAGTCGTCTTCCCAGACAACATTCAAACCGAGAATCCATCATCAAGTACAATGTCATATGTTCAATCCAAGTTAGTTGGACATGATTTAAAGCTTTGTTTCATCATACCCGCATATGAATCTCTTAAGTGATTCCCTGTTTGAAAATGCCTCGTATGTGCCTGGCTCTATGCTAGTAATAAGATAGAGAATAAAAAAGATTATATTAGTTTTCCCAGGGCGGCTGCCACAAATTATCGCAACTGGGCAGCTTAAAACAAGAGAAATTTGTTCCCTCTCTTCTGGAGGCCAGAAGTCTGAAATCAACATGGCACCAGGACCGCGTGCCCTCTCCCAGTCCTAGGGGTATACCTTTCCTTGCCTCTTCCAGTAATGGGGGCACCAAGTGCTCCTCGGGTTATGGTGGCATCACCCCAATCTCTGTCTCCGTCCTCACAGGACCTTCTCCCTGTGTCGATGTCTCCCTCTCTTCTGTCTGTAAGAGCACTTGTCATTGGATATAGAACCCACCTAGGTAATCCATAATAATTTCATCTCGAGACACTTAATTACAGGTGTAAAGATGCTTTTTTTTTCAGATAAGTTTGTGGTCACAGGTTCCCGGAGTTGGTTGTATGTATGTCTATCAATGCAGGTGGGGTGGAGAGGGAGGTGTGGGTGTGGGGTGGCGAGGCACCCCTTAACACAGAAGTATAGCCTGGTGTGTTGGGAAGAGCTTGCATTTGGTCTTTGGATTAAAAAAAAAAAAAGATGTGTTCAAATTCCACCCATGCTATTAACTCACTTGGGCAATGGCAGTTGCATGTTTATAGTACAATATTAAGTGAAAAGAGCAAGACACAAAATAGCATCAAGTGTCAATAGGATCTCAACTTTGTGAGAAATACACATACTCGCCCACACACTCACAGGAGAAAAAGACTGGAAGAATACAGCTTAGAAGCATATACTCCCCAAGGGAGGCGTGGCTTCTGTGCACATCTGCTGTACTGATTACAGATGGCCCCTCCTTCAAGCAGGTGTACATCTCTTTACTCTCAGCATTTGCTTCCCGTACTAACCAGCTGATTAGTTGCTGATTTATCCCAGTGAGTTCATGGATGTGGCCGTGCAGGGCCTGGCTCCACTCCCACGTTCTTTTGGTGCTTCCTACACAGCCAGCTCTCTCCTCGCACCCATGCCCGTGCATTGGGCTGCCTCCTGAATCCCCTCGTCACACAATCTGCAATGTGGAGTGACATCAGGGAACCAGGATCTGTTATAAAAGTGCTGTGAAAATGCATGTGAAAAGCCACACTCCTTATGCAGAAAAAAATTGGTGTGAATCACTTTCTAATTTTGTTTTTAAGAGCCTTTCTCTTACCTTATGCAAAGCTGAAGAGCTCTTCAGGATGAAAACATGAATTTTCCTGGAAGGAGCTCATGTCATGCCTCCAAAACCTGTCTTGTGCTTGTTGGAACAAACGATGGAGCCACTCTTGAGCTTGTTTCTCTTCTTATGTTTGCGTTACAGATCAAATACTGTCTAGATGCTACAATAGGCTCTAATTACGTCTTTGCTTTCATTTGCAACTCATGGGCTCCTGATGAGTTTGAAATCAGAGACAGCAAAATCGTGGATATAGGAAATCAAGGAATGAGTACATCGAATGATGATGGGAGACAGCGTGGCTTCTCCAAGCTGGAGCTGTTTCTAAGCAGTCGGCTACCCACGGATTTCCAGTGAGGGATCCTGGATCTTCAGGAAGATACTTTATAATTAGAAATCAGGCTAATCTGAAAACCACTGAGTGGATTGGTGTCTTCATTTTTAAAAATATATTTTTGTCATAAAAAGTGGCATATACAGATGAAAAGCAGAAACACAAATAATCTAAGCCCATCACCAAGGGAGCACACGAAGAGATTCTCTAGGTCTTGTCTTTCTGTGCCTTTCTTCTTTGACTTAGTGTAATGGCCTCCAAGCTCATCTACATTGTTGCAAATGACAGGATTTACTTATTTTCTAAGGCTCTTCAATAAAAGATCCTGGGAAAACTGAATATTTATGTACAGAAGAATGGATAATGGAATAATATTCACACATACAAAAATGATGTGATATATTCATATATTATTGATATAAATACATATATATCACATTTTCTTTATCCAGTCATCCATCAAGGGACACTTGGGTTGTTTCTATGTCTTGACTATTATAAATAATGCTGCAATAAATATGGGGGTGCAAATACCTCTTCAAAATATTAATTTCAGCATTGGGGGGATAAATACCCAGAAGAGGGATGGCTGGATTATATGGTAGTTACATTTTCAAGTTTTGGGGAACCTCTGTACTGTCTTCCACAGTGGTTGCACCAGTCTGCATTCCCACCAACAGTGCACTAGGGTTCCCTTTTCTCCACAACCTCACCAGCACTTGTTGCTTGTTTTTTTTAAATTTTTATTTTATTGTATTTATCTTTAGATGGGAAGGGAAGGAGAGAGGGAGAGAAATATCAATGTATGGTTGCCTCTCATGTGTCCCCTGCTGGGAACTGGCCTGCAACCCAGGCATGTGCCCTGACTGGGAATCGAACAGCGGTTGTTTGGTTCCCAGGCCCGCGCTCAATCCACTGAGCTACACCAGCCAGGTTGTTGCCTGTTGATTGATTGATAATAGCCATTCTGACAGGTGAGAGGTGATATATCATTGTAGTTGGGGTTTGTGTTTCCCTGATGACTAGTGATGTTGAACACCTTTTCCTGTACCCGTTGACCCTTCAAATGTCTTCTTTGGAGAAATATTTATTCAGTCCCTCTGTCCACTTTAAATTGAGTTATTTGGTATCTTGTCATTGAATTTTTTGAATTCTTTATATATTTTGGATATTAACCTTTTATCAGATGTATGGTTGGCAAATATATTCTCTTATTTCACTGGTTGTTTTGTCACTTTGTTGATTGTTTGTTTGTTTGTTTGTTTGTGATGAAGAAGTTTTTAAGTTTGGCATCATCCCATTTGTCTAGTTTTGCTTTCTTCCCCCTGTACTTTTAGGGTCATATCCAAAATATCGCTGCGCAGTCCAATGTCAAGAAGACCTTCTCTATGTTTTCTTCTAGAGTTTTGTGGTTTCAGGTCTTACACCTAAGTCTTTAATCCAGTTCGAGGTAACTTTTTTATGTGGAGTGAGGTAAAGGTTCAATTTTATTCTTCTGCAGACAGATATCCAATTTTCCTTGAGGCATTTATTGAAGAGAATGTCCTTTTCTCTTGTGTGTTCTTGGCACCATTGTTGAAGTTCATTTGATCATACTCAGGGGTTTATATCAGGGTTCTTTATTCTGTTTTGTTGGTTTTCTAATATCTGTTTTTATGCCAATAACCATATTGTTTTGATTCCTACAAGTTTCCAATATAATTTGACATCATAAAGTACAACGTCTCCAAATTTTGTTGTTCTTCCTCAATATTGCTTTAGCTATTTGGGGTCTTCTGTGATTCCCTATACATTTTATATATTTTTTCTATTTCTGTGAAAAATGCCACTGGAATTTTGACAGCAATTGCACTGAATCTGTAGATCACTTTGGGTAGTATGGACATTTTAACAATATTACACAGAATAGCTTTCCATTTATTTGTGTCTTCTTTCCTTCATCAATGTTTTCAAACCCATATTTTGGAAGTTTACTAAGCAGAGGAATAAGAAGGAGGGCAGCCCAGAGGAAGAAGGACCAGTCA
>PVKM010030142.1:0-17417 GCA_004027735.1 Carollia perspicillata | reverse complement strand
TGCCACTGCTGCTGTTGTCGTGTTCCTTTTTAATTCTTTAAACATAATTTTCTTATAAGTATATACTTAGAGTAATTACTTTGTAATTTTTGTCTGCTAAGTCTAACATCAGGGGACACTCAGGGACAATTTCTACCGTCTGCCTTTTTCCTGCATATGGGTCACACTTTTAAATGTCTTTTAATGTCTTAAAATTTTTTGTTGGAAGCTTGGAATATTAGATAACATATTATAGCAAATCTGGGTTCTGATTTTTCCCCTTGAGAATCTTTGTTTGTTTAGCAACTTTTCTATAAAATCTGTTGATGTCTTGGCTCACTTAAAAATATGTAAAATGTTATGGTTTCTGAAGTATTTTTGTGTAAAAACAAATATATTTCTTTATACAGGATGGGGCAAAAGTAGGTTTGCAGTGGTTCAGATGAAAAATAATTCAATAATTAATAAATAACACAAAAACAAACTGTTTCATGTACTTACAACTATAAACCTACTTTTGCCCCACCCTGTATATATGGAAATATATATATAGTTTTTATTTTTGATCTCGATTCCTAGGATTTGTCCTTGTACTTGTATAGCTCAGTGGCTAGCCAACGACGTTTCAGAGGTCGTGTTTATACACCTCCAGCCAACTCAGTGCTGATAGATCTGTGTGTTTTGAAAATGCACCCACTCTGTGGCCATACCACTCTGAATGCACCCGATCTTGTCTGAAAATGCTTCCACAGTTCAGGCTCTTTAAAGTCTGCCCTGGCTTGCACTTTTCACCAGGCTCTCTCGGGTCTCTCCTGCACATCCTTGCCAACTCTAGGTCAGCCGGGGATGTGTGGGAAGATTATCCTCTGCCTCGGCAAGTGTCTCACTTCTTGTATTTCCTGGGTAGGTTTTCTGGCTAGTTCTCTAGTCCGTTGTTTTCTCCAAATAGGACCACCAAGTCAGACTGTTGTAATGACCGACCTGGCTTGTGGGCTCACTGCTGAGATTGCCACTTATCACCCATGGAACCAGGTTTTTGCCTTTAGCTCCAAATCAGGTGATCCCTTTCTGGCAGTGAGGCTTTGGTGATGTGCAGCCTGGTCCACCCGTTAGAACTACTGTGTCAACTACTCTAAGGCGGTGAGGGCAGGTCGATGGGGTCAGCTTTGGGCAAACAGGATGCAGATTCTCACTGTTCTTGACAGTAGTTTGTTGTAGGACTTTGGTTGGTTTCTAGGGTCCTGAAATAGCTGGTTCGGTAATATTGTCCCATATTTCAGTTGCTCTCAGGGAGAGAATTTGGCAGCCTCTTCCTTCTGTCTTGTCAGCGGTTCCCTTTGACCTCAATTATTTTTGTATCTCTAGAGAATATTTTCGTATTTGTTACACAAACAGTTCTCAATCGATGATAGTTGATCCCTGATAGTTAAAATGTGATTTGCCCTATAGGTCAATTCCAGGCAAGTTTTTAGGTTGAGTGCTTGCCCCTAGAGGAAAAAAATAACAGTGGAACCTCTCTTAACCAAACTCCACTGAAACAATTCATTACATTAACTAATGCAGGTGTATAATTTAATTAAGTGTATAAACCAATGAACATTGAGCATGGAAAGAGAACTCATTTTGTGAAAACAAAATTGCATGCTTTGAAAGGGCTCAATAAGTGAAAGCTGCTACAAAATTGCTGCTGAATTAGGTGTGGGTGAGACAACTATAAATGGTTGCTGAGAACACAAAAATATGGAAGGATGTTGCACTCATTCTGCATCATAAATGTCCTTCAATTTGCACGTCGCTTTGAAGAAATGGAAACTGGAAATTGAAGCTTATGAGTTATGAATTTAGCTTTTGAAGAAAGATGATGGAGAACTTCTATTGTTTTAATATTTAAAGAAAGCATCTTGGCTCTATATAAAAAGCAGAAAAAAGCATGTTTGTATTTTAGGTTACAGTAAACTATTTTGAGTGTTATGCATCACGTTTTTATGGTTCTCTGCTTTAGTTCAGTTTTTGATTCACCAAATCATTAGCAGTCCTCGTCATAAAAGTGGCTTCTTTGCTCCTCCATGCTCTAGGGAGAGCTTCGTTAGGTTCGCCGCTGACTGCCTGCACGGGGTGGTCCCCCAGATGCTGCAGTTGGCCTCTTGAGTTAGCTCAAGGCTCACCCCTCCTTCTCCCACTCCACAGTAGAGGGAATGAAATACAGACCCGGGTGAGACCGTGGCCATCTGGAGACATTGTGTCATGTCGAAGACCCTTCAGAGGGAGGAGCAAGGGGCTTCAGGCTTTTTCATCTGCTTGACAGCTCCTGGCGCTTGCGTGGAGATGATGCTGTGAGAGGGGTCTGAAGCTGCTCCTGGTCCCGCGCAGGGAAGGCCCAGGAGTGAGTGGCTTTATACCTTAGGGAGAACTAGTGTCAGTTCCTTGACTTTGTCTTTCAAGGTCGAGATTAGCTGTTGATTGAATATTAATAGATGAACCAACCAAGGACCTGCATCCAGGGCTGCTTCTCTTTGAGTTCCCTGGCGGGCAATTGCTTTAGCCCAACTCACCGAGGCAGTGTTTTTGGATAGGAGTTCAAGGCTGAAAACCCGTGGCAATGATATTGTGCGTTCACTCAGGTGTTTTTCTCTACCTCTTTCCCTGGAGCTCCTGGGGTGTCTCCCAAGTGCTGGGCAATGAATTGAGTATTTGGATTCTGTAGCAAACATTTCCCACTAGCAAGAAAACAGCTGTGAATGTCTTGTCCCCTACTTTATGCATCAGAATTCATTCATTCCAAGTCCCACTTAGTCAGTTTATTTGAAAATGTATTCGTGCTGAAAAGTAAGGGGAGGTTATCCTAATATCTTTGTTTTGGGATAGACAGATCTTTTGAAAACAGAAAGGGGTAGCATGAAAGTGGGGTTTTAGGCACTGATGTGAGTTGGTGGGGGAGGAAATTTTAGCTTGGCGAGGCTCTCAGTGCTGCCTAATTCACGTTACAGAGGAAGCTGCTGTTTGTCCAGACATCTAGACCAAGACAGAGGTAGTGGCAGTGGCCACCAGAAAAGGAATAAAGCTCAGAAGAAAGCATGTAGGATTGTAATAATTTTGAAAATCTGGTTATCTTGGTGATGGATTTAGGGATCCTGTGAAACTTATGTTTTGTCAAAAGCATTGTACTCATTGAAATCTATAGATACACATCCATTTAAAAAAAACAAGCATGATAAAGGCAGAATTTTAGCATCCCTTGCCTTATATAAAGTGTCATGGTTTAGCTGAAATAAGCTTGGTGCTTTCTATTTGCTGGTTGCGTCTGAATTTACTTCCTGATTCTCAGCGTTTTGTGCACAGAGACAGTGAGTACACCGATGAAGCCGTGATTGAGCACCTGACTGAAGGAAGACAATGTGGCCACTTTCCCTCCAGGGGCACTTGAGTCAGGAGGACAATCTCAGTCGGGATGCAGAGATCCTGGAGGGCTGATAGATTTTTGGAATGCTGTAAGTTTGGCATGAAATCTGTTTGGGACCAGGGACTGAAAGGCTCTGAGATTTCTGCGGAGCATCAGAGCAGGGCCTTTCTGGATCATGGGGCAGAGAGGAGGAGAAATAGCTCTACTCACCCCCTACTCTGCTTTACTTCCTGCTCTGTATCTCCCAGCCCTTCATCTGTAGGCTTTTTGCACCATTACCCAATGAGGAACTGCAGAAAAAAAGCCAGAATGGGATTCTTTGGAATGGATTTTCCTCTCTCCCTCTCTCAAAACAAAGACCTCCCAAAGGAGACACCTTCTCTGAAACCTGCTTCTTCCCAAACAGTCCCCCATGGCTTTGTTTGTGTTTCCTTTCTGGTTTGCTGTTGATAGGAGGTATTTCTTCTCTCTCTCTCTCTCTCTCTCTCTCTCTCTCTCTCTCTCTCTCTCTCTGTCTCTCCCTCTCTCCCTGTTCCGCTCTTCCTTTTTCTCTCTCTAGCGTCTAGTTCTCCTCTAGTCCTGGTGAGACAACATAATACCACCTTATTTGTGACTCTGAAGTCATTTCCATGGCAACCGACCCATGGCCCAGGTACGAGCCTGTGCCTTTCCCACAGGACTGCGCAAGAGAAAAGGTCTTTATTAAAGCTGAGTATCAGCAGGTGCCCCCCCGACAGCCCTTTTCCAAAGAGAAGCTTCTGCAGGAGTCAAAGGAGGGACACATGAATGAAGAGCAGGGTTCCCAGCTTTCTAAAAATTCCCCCAGTGTAAATGAAATACCCCTAGCCCAGGGCATGCTCACGTACGTAAGCACACACACGCACACACGCACACACTCACACCCCACTTCTATTTCTGGACCTTCATCCACAGAGCTCTCTTCCCTTTGAAGGGAAGCAGCTTCCATGCTGTAGCCTGGAACAAAAGCTTGTGTCTGAAATTAGAGATGGGCTCAGCAGTTTCTGGGATGGCGGTGGGGGAGGGGGTGGGGACAACAGCCGGGATGGGTGGTGATGTGGGAATTAAGGCAAAACATTCAGAGCCTTTAACTCAGGGATGAGGGAGGGAGAAAGGTTTCAACTGGGAAGTTCTTGAAGCAGAAGTTCGAAACGTGTCCATTGTGGTGTAATGGTGACAACAATGAAATGATATCTCTTTCTTTTCTCTCACTTCTTTACTCTGGATCTCTGCTTTTTGTTCTCGTCCACTTTTGTCTGGGTCAAGGGAATGCCCTTTAGGGAAGATGCTAGAAAAATGCTAGTCAAATTCCTAAGGCCCCATTTCCTGCCTCTCCCCCTCTTCCACCAGAGCTCTTGAACCTGGAGATGAGGAGACACGGGAAGGGGTCCCTTGCCCATTGCTCCAGTGAACACTGTGCCACCCAAGCTCTGACTCGTCCAGGGACAGGAGGACCGCTGTGCCAGGAGGCTGTGCTTCCAGCAGCAACCTCAGAGATCTGAGAATCTTCTAGTCATTGCTAGACCCCTATATAATTGCCAAATAGCTTTTCCTAAAACACCAGCCCGTAAAGTGGGCAATGCATCTTCTCCATTAACTACACAGCTCACCTTGAAACCCAGCTCCTGGAGAAGTGGCCCATTTTTTCCACCTCCAGTAAAAGAAAGACTCTGCATATTAAGAGGAATGTCCCGCAGACAAGGGTGCTCAGGAGGGGGCTGCCTTGATTAAAGCAGGTTGTTCTGCCAAGAAGTCTTGAATATGCTCCCTTGGTTTGGGGCTGTTAGTGCAGCAAGGAGGCAGCAGGCGACATGAATTGCCTTTTATCTAATTGGAAAACTCCCACTGAGTTTAGAAGTACTCATTTAGACAGGCAGATCAATAAAAGAAATGGGGAGCGGATGGCCATGGAGATGTTATGGAGCCAGGCTCATCCTCTGTACATCTGCTTAATAAAGATGAACTCATCCTGGTCACAGTACAGACATGGAATAACCTCTTGGCTCCAGATCGCGCCACGCTCCATTTGTTTTCAACGAGCAGGCATTTCTCAGGTGGTGCATCAGTGCCCATGGGGCAGTACGGGTGGCCTAAAGCCTGGGCATCAGCAGGGCCTCCCATGACCCACTGTAGCTCCCATGGTCCAACCATTTTACCTGAAGTTCATGGTCCTTTTTCCAAGGCAGCTTCATTTCTCCTGCCTCTTAACTTTCTCTGTTCTGGCCTGGCTCCTCATCCTCCTAGTCAGGTGACAAATTTTCCACCTTTTGGTTGTACTTTTTTTTTTCTCTTAAAAGCTTCTCCCACCAGAGAAAGAGAAGACTCTCAGCTACCATCTTTCTCCTTCCTCAAAATTCCTTTTATACTATTAATATTATCTTGCTTATTGCTTACAGCAGGGGTGTCAAACTCATTTTCACTGGGGGGCCACATCGGCCACAGGGTTGCCTCCAAAGGGCTGAAATAATTTTAGGACTGTATAAATGTAACTACTCCTTAACTGTTAAGGAGTTGAAATTACATTTGGCCCTTCGAAGGCAACCACGAGGCTGATGGGGCCCCCTGTGAAAATGAGTTTGACAGCCCCGGCTTAGAGCGACTGCTCTTTATTGAGTGCTCACCATGTGCCAGGCACGGTGCTGGGTGGTTTACGTGCAATTAACAAAAACCTCATGATGTTACTGCGAAGTAGGTGTTACCACAGCACCATTTTAGCAATGAGGACATCGAGGCTAAGCACCTTTCTTAAGGGGACTTATGCATTTGGGTCTACATCTATGTGATTCCAAAATCCTTAGGTTTTAGCATACACAGTCAAGGATGAATACTAATCTAATGCTAATGAAAACAAGGTACTTGTTTCTGAAGCCACTTGGCACAATCGTATTTGTGTGACATAGGCTTAGCAACAATGACCTTTGCCTTTGAGGCCTTCCCAGGTATTGATGACTTGGACCCCCAGTCCCTTTGTGTCTAAAGCACCAGCACTTCTAGTGGAGACCAGTAAAGCTTTCCTGTAGTCAGTGTGGGTTCAGATCTCTGTGACGGGGCTTGGGGCCCCCATTTTGTGGGACCACAGAAAATATATTTGGACTGTGATTAATGAAGAATTTGCTCCCTTTAAGTGTTGTAGCTTCTAAAGGGAAAGCCTTGGATCCTTTGACTTTCTTAGAGCTTTCTCTCTCTGTCTCAAGAAATTTGGGCCAAACTGCCCTGGGATAAGATCTGGGGACATTTACAAATATTGCCCTCAAAAACAGTCACCTCTGCCAATCTGAAATGGTTTCAGGAAAGAGCCCAGATCCCTCAGCTCAGGTCTCTCCTCCTTCTAGAGAAGTCCTGTCTCCTATTTATATTTCTACCAAAGACAGGAGACATCTTTCTTCTTTTTTCTTATTTCAAGAGTCTCCATTCTGTAGTTCTGAAGTTCACATACCAGTCCTCAGAATTGCCCTTCACCTTCTTCCTAGGAAGGCAGATAGGTTCTATGGGAATAAGATTTTTGGCAGCTAGTGCAGGTAGGCAGGTG
Organism: Carollia perspicillata; assembly: GCA_004027735.1. Classification (NCBI taxonomy): domain Eukaryota; kingdom Metazoa; phylum Chordata; class Mammalia; order Chiroptera; family Phyllostomidae; genus Carollia; species Carollia perspicillata. The sequence goes on along the minus strand of PVKM010030142.1, from coordinate 10,491 downwards.
CTTTCTCCATACCCTCAACTCAAGTGTATTATCTTAGCTGGCTTGGCCAACCCTTGAAGCTGGGGGAGGTAGCTGGGCTCTTCTGCAGCCAGCAGAGTCCTGAGCAGTGGCTGGCTCTGGAGATTTCTAGTAACCACTGTTCAATGTTGATGCATCGTGAGCTCCGAGCAAAGCTGAAGATTTCGCAGGGGAAATGTGGTAGGAGGTCATTGATAATGAGATGCTGAGCTGTACACCAGTTCCCTCCATCCCCGCTCCTGGTGGAGTATTTGCATAATCCAGGACAGCTGTGTTGTCTAGACCCAGAGAGGGGGTGCGTGTCTCCATTAGCTCTCCCTTTCCCCCTTTCTTCCCCCTCTCCCATTCACTGCACAACCTCAGAGGAGATGCACTACTTGGTTTCCCCATGCTTGTGTGTCTTGGGTGGGCAAAGCAAGGTCCTTCTCTGACCCATGATAATCACAGCCAGTGGGAAGACAGCCAGAACAGTGAGGAACAAGACACCTTTGAATACTGAATTTCTGGGTCTTGACTTCCCAGTGGTGACATCTTCTCTCCTGTCAGGCATTGTCACAGCATTATTTCAGCTGCACCTGGGTGGTCAGAGCCAGAGAATGATGGAGCTGTGTTGTTCAGAAGCCTTAGACACCTGCTGCTCAGAATCTCCATGAAACCACTAAAGAGGCTCTGGAAAGAGCACTTGACTTTCCCTTACATCAGGGGAGAGAGAAGAGCCAAGGACTAGTGTTGGAATTAGTGCCTGTTGTAGCTGGAGGGGTTCACCTTTGCTCTTGGAAAGAAGAAGAAGTGTTTGAAGATTCGAGAAAGCTTCTGTTCATTATCAACTCCCAGCAGGACTTCATGATAATTTTTATAACTTCTTCATTCACAACTCTGGGTACTTTGAAGGTTAATAACTTGTGTTTATTGAAACTTCCCTTCAAGGAACTCAGAGAGCTTTGTAGACATTATCTAATTCAGCAGCGCCACAGGACAAGGAACACAGGAACCAGGGAGAGGATGAGCAGCCGAGTTTAGAGTTTATTCCAGCTTAGTAGAACTGATATATTAATAGCCCTGACAGGGAGTGGAAGTGAGCTTTAGAAAATTTCCATGCGAGTTGTGAGCCAGACAGAAGAGCTTTCTCATGCCCCAGGCCTGGCAGCCTCAGACCACCATTGGACTCTAGCCTTGTGAACTGGGGGGGAGCTGGACCTCTGCCTCAGTTTCCTTTTTTGTAAAATGGGGCAATAAATCCTACTTCTTGACACTGTTATGGTATTTACCACATAACACACACTTTTTTGCCCAAATTTTTGAGGGAAAAATAAGGATGCATCTTATACATGGGTAGTCCAGGAAATAACTTGTATCTGTTCTTGTGTTTTGTAATTATTTGTTACATAAAATTTCTTGTACCTTATGTTCAGAAATAAGTCCTACAATTCCTTTATAATACAAAAACAAGTATCTAAATATAAATAAATAAAAATTGAAATTAAAAAATTAAAATGAAAGATTTTTCCCCCCTGAAAGTTTGGGCCCAAAACATGGGTGTGTGCTATACAAAAGAGGGCAATATACACCTCAAAATATGGTAGTGAAGTAAAGGAGGAAAGACACCAGCTCAGTGCTGGGCATGTGAACGTTGCCTCCTCTCCCACCTTCTGCGGGGAGCCACAGAATATCTTCCTGGTGGCCAGGAGGAGCGAGCTACAGGTCTTTTTCCCTGCTAAGCGTGAAGAAGAGGGACAGGGATGCTGGGCTTTGACTGGGGGTGAGGGACCAGCAGTCCTTTCTCTTTCCTGGACACTCTGATATCCAAAGGGTACAGCCAAGTTTGGTGAGAATACTAACTCCCTCTCTGCAAAATCTGGAACAAAGGAGCATGTATCCCTGGATGGAAGTGAGATGGAGATATGAAGCAATTGTATACTTAATCAGGGGTGAACAAATACCTCTGCTGAGTTGTCTTTTGGGGACTGAGTCGATTGTGGAGGTTTACATTTCTTGGCCAGTGACAGCAATCTTCCATTTTGCTCTCTCTGGAAGAGGAAGCGTCAGCAGAAAACACTTGGCTGATGTCTTGCTTAGAGCATTCTAGAATGGCATGAGACTTCCAATTTTAGGGAAGGATGTGGCCGGAGAGATTTTTCTTCCAAAATGTACAAACGAGGATGAGTGGTACTGGCAATCTTCTTTAGTGGCTCTGGCCTTCTAGGGTCTCACAGTTCTATAGGGAAGAGAAAAGGAAGGACTCATACAACCAAAAGGCCCTTAGGGCTTTACTGGTGATCTGGTGGCTGACCACTGTGGTGCGTCAGGGCATGGCTGCTCCCACTCAGGCCTCCTCCCTCCATCGTACATTGTGAACAAGACTTGGGTAAGAAAGAGAAGGAACCTTCTCTCAGTTCCTCTGTCAGTTTTCCACTAGTTTTAGGCTCCGTTCACCCATAAAAAAATCTATGGGATTACTGTGTGAAGCAGAAGCTTTGATTTGCAGCTGGTGGTCTGAGGTCCCTTTAGGTCCCCCCATCTGGGCTCATCTACCTTCGGCACACTCTAGCCCTGGAGGGCTTTGCTGGACATCTCGCCATCAATTTTATTGCTTGGATTCATCTCCTCTTGTCCCGCTTCTTAGAGCAAGTGGATTTTGGACTTACTTGATTTGCATATGTTAGCCAGTGAAAAAATAAAGGCAGATGATGCCCAAGCAGAAGAGGGCATGGAGCATCACCAGGTGGTTCTGTTGATACAGAAATGGAAACTAGGAAGTGGCTGTCACATTGCTTGAACTTGACGCCAACATATTACCTAAACAGAGTACAGAACAGCCCCATCAGTTCCAATGTGAGTGACCCTCAGGCAGCAAGACTGTCCTCCTGATGCAGAGTTCCATAGATACAGAAGAAGGTATGCCCAATTTTGTTTCCTGATAACTAGGCCATTCTCTTGTCCATAGGCTAGAATTAATATTCAAAGAGGAAGCAGATATACCCACTGAAATTTTCTCTGCATTTTCTACCCTCAGCTTGAAGCTGCACAGTTTGCTCTATTGTCTCTCAAGCAATAGAGCAATTGTCTTTATTTCCTTGGTATTATGTGGACAGTGATGAAAGGTACCTTTCCCAGCTCTGAGCTGAGGCCTCAGAGCTGGGTGGAAAGCTTTCTTGGGACCCTTACCTCTCAATGTCTCAATTACTAGAATTTTAAACCTCAGCCTTAAATGTTTTCGAGGTGTACTTTTTTTCTGCACTGAATGTATATACTCAGTGATTTAATGACCCAGCCTATGACCTAGTATTGCTATTGTAGTTGAACATATAATTCTCCATTTGCAGACAGGCTTTGCTTTTCATTGTTCTCCTAGGCTTTAATTGGGAAAATGTTTCATGGGATAGCATAAAACACATGAGTTCAGGACCCATGTGGCCATTAGGAGGGAAATCCAAGCTACCATCCAACAAAGAGACAAAAGGGTAGAGAGGAGGCTGAGTGAAGAGCAGAACTTGGCTTCTAGTTTAATGGGCATTAAGTTAGAACAAATTTAGTAGAGTGAATTTCAGAACCTATGAAACAGGTGGTGGGAGTGGGGAGTTGAAGGCGGGGAGCCACATGTAGTTCAAGACCAGTTCTGAGAGGGCACTGGCAAAGTGCTGGCCAGGGGGCTTGGCCAAGGTTGGTGGTCAGGTCTCAGGTCCTGTCTGACTGGCCATGGAGAATTACCCATGTTGTAGTCTGTCTGCAAAGCAGGCACATGTGTGATCACCTCGTAACGAGTTCTCCCCGGCTGAGAGGCCACTGACTTTTCCTGAGGGCAAAAGATTTCAAAGGCCACACACGTAAGGAAGGACTTCATTGCCCACTAGGTCTTTTTTGTTTGTTTGTTTTTAAAGTATATTTTATTGATTATACTATTACAGTTGTCCCATTTTTCCCTCCTTTATTCCCCTCTGCCCTGCATGCCCCTCCTACCAGCATTCCCCTACCTTAGTTCATGTCCATGGGTCATACCTATAAGTTCTTTGGCTTCTCCATTTCCTATACTATTCTTAATAATTTCCTATACTATTCCTATACTATTCTTTGTACCTACCAATTATGCTTCTTATTCCCTGTAACTTTTCTCTCATCCTCTCCCTGCCTCCTCCCCACCAATAACCCTCCATATGATCTCTATTTCTGTGGTTCTGTTCCTGTTCTACTTGTTTCCTTAGTTTGTTGTTGTTGTTGTTTTTTAGGTTCAGTTGTTGATAGTTGTGAGTTTGTTGTCAGTTTACTGTTCATATTTTTGATCATCTTTTTTTTCTTAGATAAGTCCATTTAACATTTCATATAATAAGGGCTTGGTGATGATGAATTCATTTAACTTGACCTTATCTGGGAAACACTTTATCTGCCCTTCCATTCTAAATGATAGCTTTGCTGGATAGAGCAATCTTGGAGGTAGGTCCTTGCCTTTCATGACTTTGAATACCTCTTTCCAGCCCCTTCTTGCCTGCAAGGTTTCTTTAGAGAAATCAGCTGATTGTCTTATGGGAACTCCTTTGTAGGTAATCATCTCCTTTTGTCTTGTAGCTTTTAAGATTCTTTCCTTATGTCTAATCTTGAGTAATGTAATTATGACGTGCCTTGTTGCATGCTTCCTTGGGTCTAACTTCTTTGGGACTCTCTGAGTTTCTTGTACCTCCTGGTAGTCTATTTCCTTTGCCTGATTGGGGAAGTTTTCCTTCGTTATTTTTTCAAATAAGTTTTCAATTTCTTGCTCTTCCTCTTCTCCTTTTGGTACCCCCTATGATTCGGATGTTTAAAGTTGTCCTGGAGGTTCCCAAACCTTTCTGTAGGAGACCATTCTGCATGGCGTGGGCCCAGCCCCCAGTGGCAAACATTTACTGCAAAGTAACTTCCTAATATGCATGCTAAACCTTCCAAGGACCAGTGGAACCAGTTCAACCACTTTTGCCTTTTCATTTACAAATATCCTTCTTCTGTGATGTGATTAGCAGCATTTGTTTTCTGTAAAAGGTAACCACCTAAAGCAACCTGTGTATAGTAATGAGGACCATCATGTACTGTTCCGAGAAACCCAATACAAGCCAATCACAGCAAGGGCTGAGGCTTTTGCTTCCCTTGAGAGAAAAAGCCATGCTGTCCCTTTTCCTCCACTGGACTTGGTAGTCCATGTGAATGTCTCATTTCATCCATAGTGACACGGACACTGCGGGCCGGTGTCCACGTCACCTTTCCTCACTTTTTGAATTCTTCTTTCTTCATTCTGTTCTGGTTGAATGTTTATTTCTTTCTTCTGCTCCAAATCACTGATTTGAGTCCCAGTTTCCTTCCCTTCACTGTTGGTTCCCTGTATATTTTTCTTTATTTCACTGTGTATAGTTTTCACTTTTTCCTCTATTTTGTGACCATACTCAACCATTTCCGTGAGCACCCTGATTATCAGTGTTTTGAATTCTGCATCTGATAAGTTGGCTATCTCTTCATTACTTAGTCCTATTTTGGGAGTTTTGACCTGTTTCATTTGGGCCATATTTTTGTTTTTTTGTCTTGGTGCATCTGGTATGTTGCAAGAGGCAGAGCCTAAGGTATTCCCCCAGGATGGGACAATCCACGTTGCTGCGTTGTAGTGCTGTCTATGGTAGAGGGGTCAGAGAGGGAACAATTCCACTCGTTTGGCTCTTGGCCAGCTTTCAGTTACTTCCCCTGCTCCTCAGTAGGTCTTGATTTCTTCCCAAGGAGCTGGACGTTTACTACCCCTGAGAAGTTACAGTTCGTTTGTTCATTTGTTCGTTCATTCATTCATTCATTCATTCATTCATTCATTCATTCATCAAACACTTACTGAAAGCCAGGTACTGGAGAGAATGCTGGGAATGCAGCAATGGACACACACAGTCCTGTTCCAAGTCTCTGGAGCCCTGTGGGAGAGACAGGTACCTGAACAATTGCTTCTCATTTGAGGGTAGGAATAGCTAGGATGAATGTTTGTACACATGAAGGGAAGACTTGAATTCAAACTCCATGTGTGTGTATCTGTGTGTTTTCAGGGAAGATTTCTACAGAGAGGTACTAAATCTCAGGGCAAGGAGGAATTACAGGGTAGATGGGAGGCTGGGGGTGGGGATGAAATAAAGTCAAAGCAAAGAGAATAACGCTAATAGGCGTGGTGAACATGAGCATGTTATCCAAGTGAGCGAAGCCTTGAGGCTTCCGAGATATCCTGTTCACTTACGGGGTGAGGGAGCTAGCAGCAGGCACCTGGAACACCTCACTGTTCCCACAAGTGATGGGGGAGGCTTTGCTTGATCTGTTTGAAGGGGCAGTGGAGTCCACAACAGAGTTGCCAAACCTAGTAAATAAATATATAAGATGCCCAGTTAAATGTAAATCTTAGGTGAACGACAAATAATTTTTTGGAACAGCTATATCCTATATAATATTCCAAATACACTAAAAACGAGTCACTGTTTATCTGAAATTTAAATTTAACGGGGTGCCCTGTATTTTATCTGGCAGCGTGCCCTGTGGGCCTGTCAGAACCAAAAAGTTGGAGGAGGCCCTGAGGGTTTGGAAGTCCCAGTGCTGGGCCACTTTGTAAGATGGTGCTTAGGGATTTTCTGGGCTCTTATTTCCAATTTTGAGAAAATGTTGCATTTTTTTAGTTATTATAAAAGTCATTTAGTCACACATAAAACCATGACATGTTACATAATTTATATGGCTAATTTGCTTATACGTTCACTTGTAATTCAGTCAAGACATATTTAATATGCTCCTGGCCCTGTGCCAGGTACAGTATATACAGTGTGAGCAAACACACAGTTGGGGGCAATTCTTGAGGAGTTTTCACATACTTTTGACGAATGTATTGCATTTCTGGAAGCTGCTGTGTTTCCCGACCTGCACCAAGGCAGACACTCGATTCCTCTCCCCTCACCTTCCCGCACCTGTTCTGACTGCAGACACCCTTCCTCCCCTCTGACCTCTCTCTCCTCACTCCCCTGGGTCTCTTCCAAAAGCACCCTCTCAATAACCAGCCCCCACCCTCCCCAAATCTCTCTCCCAGGCTCTTTTTGGAAGGAGCCTGATCTAATGAGAACATTTCTTTGAGTTTTGGGAGTGTGGGGACGTCTGTGTGAGCCATTCTTCTCGAAGTGTTTGGGTTCTGCAGGCTGTGTGTTTTCGGATTGTGTGATGAGTCAGGATGGCTTCGAGATGCCACTGGCCTCCCAGCACCCCGTCGTTAGCGATGCAAGCCCCGTGGTGGGCGCAGGCAGGGGCGCAGCCCGTCCTGGGGGGAGGCGAGTCATTATTTCTGCCTGGGTGCATTCTAATCATATTTCCCTCTGTCAGAACGCGCAGGCCTTTCCCTCTGACTGCAGAGTCTCTGCTTTCCTTCTGCTCAGATCAGAAACAAATCAGCGTGATCAAGCCTGGCAGTAGATCATTTAGAGATTTTCATCTCTATTAGTAGCCAAGGGCTGGTGGTGTCTTTTGTATTTGCGTGTGAAGGCACGTGGGCCTTTTGCTTTTTAATAGTAGATGGCACGGCCTCCCATTTTGAAATGCTGGACATTGTGCCCTTTAATTTGCAGTAATGATTGAGGTCATGGAGAAGGACGAATTAGCATAGAACAAAAATTCTACGATGACAAACCATTAGAGAATTCTACCTGTGAATTCTACCCAGCATAGTGACTCAGTTATCCGTCCAGTGTTTTATACTTTTCTTTTAAATTGGAATATTGTATACATACATTGGAGTGCCTAGATATTAAATATAACACTGCAGATATTTTTACACATGTGGATACTTATGTAGCCACTACCCAGATTAAGATATAGACCATTTCCAAGACCCTAGAATGTGTCCCTTCTGCCCCTCACAGTTATTCCTTGCCGTGACCCTAAGTAACTACCTCACTGATTTCTATCACTGTAGATTAGTTTTTCTGTTCTTGAACTTCATATTAATGGGATCATACAATCTGCAGTTTTTTGGTATCTGGCTGCTTTGATGTTCATTTTGTCCATAAAATTCACCCATGCGGTTCTATGTTGTCGTCGTTTGTTCTTTTAACATTTCTGTATGATATTCCAGTGTGTGAACGTACTACAACATACTTATTCTACTCTTTTTGGGTTGGTTCCAGTTTTTGGTTTCCTGATATTATCAAAACTATCTTAGTGTCCACATAGTGATTTAATAATGGTCCTCTCCCACAAGAAGCCTGCACAATACACAGGATGGGGATTAGTATCTTTATCTTCATTTTACAGGTGAGGCAACTTCCCAGAGAATCTCAAGGGCTCATCCAAGGTCACACGGCATGTATGGGTAGAGCCAGAAGTAGAACTTGAGTCTCTTGACCACCGGTCCAGTCATCTTCCTCCGGTCCCTGCCAGTATTGCTTCTGAAATTCTTGACATGCCGAGCCTAAGTTAGGGGACCTCTCCACTTCTTGGGGTGATGACAAAAATTGTCTTCCTGATTGCTGAGACCCTGCTGACACAGCTTATTTAGTTGGAACCTGCTTTACGTTTGAACAAGTGCGATTTCCTCAATAGCCCTTCAGCCTAGAGAGATGTACTTGACACTCAGGTAGCAACAACAATTAAGTCTCTTTCAAAAGGAAGCAGCTGAAACCCCCACTTGACTGCGCCAGGTGACTAAGCACTTACAGCAAAAACTTAATGCCCATCGGACATGGGCTGGGAGCAAGACCATGCTGTGTGGATGTCACCAATAAGGACACCTGGGCTTAGATGTTGCCACTGCCATGATCCCTGCTCGAGGAGGTTTGGTGAAATGGACAGGCTGCAGCCCTTGCCCTCCTGCCAGCTCTCAGGAGCAGGCCCTGGTCGGGAAAAGTGTGTCAGTATTTAGGGAAAAGGATGAAAAGAACGCCTCCGAGCAGACGGTGGGCTGAGCATCACTTCTGGTGATTTCTGAGCTGAGGGCCCTGGGAAGGAGCCGGAGCCACTTTTGCTCCGTCTGTCTGCTAGGCACCTCACCAATCACTGCGATGCCCGGGCTGGGCTGCTGCAGGACTTAGAAGGCCCTGGTGATGACGGGCTCTGCTGGCTCTGGTTGCTGCCTCTGCTTTTCTTTCTTCCTCATTGTTTTCTCCCACCACCTCTATTATTTTCCTGCTTAGTTTGCCTTTCTCTCATTATTCTTGATTTTTTTTTTAAAGCAAGGAAATGTCTCCCGGAGTAATGGGATTTGCTGAGTGTTTCCAGCACACAGAAGACCTCTGGTCTCCACAGTTTATATGCATGTTGGCTCTTCTCATTCTGTGTTACAGACGAGCAAATGGAAGCTCAGAGGTTCAGTAGTGTGACTAACTCCTCCTGGTTTTCCTAAGACTTTTCTGATATAAGCACTGAAAATCCTGGGTAGTCCTGGGCAAACAGGGACAGTTGGTCACCTGAGGGTAAAGTAACTTGCCTACAGTTATAATCCAGGAAGTTCCAGGGCTGAGATTTGAACTCAGGTCTCTCTGGTTCCCAAAGTGGTGTTTTTTTTTTCTGGCTTTCTGATGTTGATTTTTCCTAGGCCGTTGTTTGGAATGACTGAGAAGGTGCTTTGAGGGATAGGCCTGGATGCCCAAGCTACCTCTGAGGGAGGTCTAGCTTGTGCCGGAAATGACGGGGAACAACTTCTAGGTTAGCTTAATTCGCAGACAGCCCCAGTTGTGCCCCCGCCCTCTACCTGCCTAGATGATCCAGCTGATTTAGGCTGAGACGACGAGAAAGGCCTATTTACTTAGTCACTGCCAACGGAAAGGGGGCCATGGGACCACTGCTCTTCCTAGTCTCCCGCCCTTGACTCAATCTGGCAGTTCTCAAGGTTTGTGAAGACGGAATGGTGAGCGACGGATGTGCCATCGTCTGCGTAGTCTTTGGACTATGGTCTGCAAGGTGCTAGATTCCTAGTTGTTGGCCAGTTTTTGAGGGAAGTGATCTGGGTTTAAATAGGTCTCGAAGTCTCCTTTTTGCACAAGTTTGCTGACGGGAGCTCTGTCCCCTTCGAGTGTGCCCCCAGCCTTCTTGTTCATCAGAGTAAAACCATCCCCCACAGTCCCTCTTCCCGACCGTAATGCCCTCCATGGAGCGCTTCATTTTTTTGGTGACCCAACTTATTCATATTTCTTAATCAAGCCAGATTTGACCAATTACCTAAATGAAAACAGTTGCTATTAGACTTTACCATTTGGTACGAAACTATGGGACTCATTTTCTGTCTTAGGCTAAAGTATGCCCATTACCTGAGCCTTGGACTTTTGTGTGGCCCTGGAGATGCACAACAGTTCTCTGCAAGGTGGCGTTCTCCCCCCAGCCTCGCCCCCGCCCAAGGCTGACACCCACTCTTCTTCTCTGCTGCCTTACCGTGGTGAGGCCATTCAAAGAGAATTTAGGGGAACGTCTTTCAGACACATTCAGCCACAGAGTGAAACATAAATGAGCTAGAGCTTA
>PVKM010030141.1:0-17440 GCA_004027735.1 Carollia perspicillata | reverse complement strand
GGGAAATATTTGCAGCACAATACCATGACAAATAGCTGATTTTCATTACATGCAAACTACACTTAAAAGTCAACCCTGGCTGGTGTGGCTCAGTGGATTGAGCTCTGTCCTGTGAACCAAAGGGTCGCTGGTTCGTTTCCCAGGTAGGACACATTCCTGGGTTATGGGCCAGGTCCCCAGTGGGGGGGCATGAGAGAGGCAACCACACTTTGATGTTTCTCTCCCTCTCTTCCTCCCTTACCCTCTCTCTAAAAATAAATAAATAAAACATATTTTTTTAAAAGTCAATGAGATGATCAACTCAAAAGAAAAATAAGCCAAGGACTTAAAAAAAATCATAGAAGTAATATGCAATACTTTGAAACACACAAAAAGGAGTTCATCCCCATTTATAACAAAAGATATACATTCAAATGATAAGACATAGTTTTTCACCTATTAGATACAGACAAGTAACAGTGCACAATTTTGATGAACTGCGTGGGAGAGGAGGTGGAAAGGCAGGCACTCCACGCATTGCTCGTGGGGGTGAAAACTGCGCCACTTCGTCAGGACGTTCATCGAAGTCTCACGCGGGCCTGTCCTCGGACCCAGTGAGCCCACCTCTCCCAAGTGATCTCACACAGACGTTCACAGGGTGCACGAAGGTGTGTGTGCAAGAAAGTGCTGCAACACTATGTGGGGAGTGAAAGTCTGAAAGAGTCTAAATGCCGGTCACTAGAGGGAATGAGTGTCCAACACAGCCATTACGTAAAATGGAAAATCCCGTGGAACAATTCCGTAGATTGTTCTCAGACACAGACACCTGCGCTCTGAAAGGACACAGCCAGTTCATGATACTGCTCCCTCTGGGACAGCAGGGAACTGGGACAGGCCGCGATGGTCACAGGATAGCTGAACTTTATCTGTAACATTCTACTTTTCTGTAAGAAAAAGAAACAGTTACGGCTGAACTGTTCTCACCAGCTCTGTTCTGGGTGGTGGGAACTTTGTATACTGCACTCTTACTTTTCTGTATTTTTCCAAAAAGCACAGTGCAAATCAGGGGTCTAAGATCTGCTCTCCTGTGGGAAAAGGTGCCAGGGTGCTTGTTCACGTGTGCGCTGTCTCTGGAAAGAGAGGCGAGGTGACAGTGCTGACTGCTGGAAGCGGGACACGGACATGGGGTCGGGGTAGGGGAAGACGTGCATTTTCACTGTGTATGTATTTATTCAACCATTTGAATGTACTACTTAAAGGTAATAATTATAAAGAGCAAACAAGAAGCCTGTGTTAAAAGCCTGCTGTGCTTAGAGAGGAAGGTAAATACAGGCCTGCCCTCTAGGTCAGGAGCACCTTGTGTTCCTAGGAGGGAGAATGGCTTCCTTTGGTTTTTCTGAATCTTTGCTTAAGGGTGTGGGGCGGATAGAGAGAGACATGCTCGCTCTCCACCCTGACATCACTGGCCGTGCTGAGAGCTGGGAGCAGCTAATAACATACTGATTCTGTAGAGAACAAGGCAGGAGAAAACACTGAAAAGTATCCAGTATGGCAAAGGTAAGTATATTTTAGGATGATGAGAAGGGAGCCCCGTGGCCAGGCAAACTTTCAGGTGGTTCTCCTGTTTTCAATGTCAGAGTCCTCAGCAAGAAAACGAAAACAAACAGTTCATGGAGGAAAACAGACTATAAAAATCTAACAACAAACATGGATGAGCCTTGAAGACATTATGCTAAGTGAAATAAACCATTCACAAAAGGACAGATACTATGTGACTCCACTACCATGAGGTCCCTGGAATAGTCTAATTCAGGCGGACAGAAAGTAGAGCAGTGGTTGGCAGGGGCTGGGGTGGGCCGTGGACGGCCCAGGCGTGTTTAATGGGGACAGGGCTTCCGCTGGAGCGGGTGAGGGAGTTCTGGAGATGGTGGAGAAGGTGGAGAAGTTCTGGTGGGCGCACAGCAGTGTGAGTGCACTCAGTGCCCCGGAACTATAGACGCTTCAAAATGACTAAACTGGTGAATGTTATGCTATGTATATTTCACCACAATTTTTAAAAGATTTTATTTTTACTTATCTTTGGAGAGAGGGGAAGGAAGAGAGAAAGACGGAGAGAAACACTGATGTGTGAGAGAAACAGATTGGTTGCCTCTCACACGTCCCTAACTGGGAACCTGGCCTGCAACCCAGGCCTGTGTCCTAACTGGGAATCAAACCAGTGACCTTTAAGCTAGCAGGTTGGCACTTGATCCTCTGAGTCACACCAGCCGGGCTACCACGGTTTTTTTTTAAAGTTATCCCCCCAGCTGATTGACAATCCTGACAAGCCTAAAACCTTTAACTGGACATTTACAGGTCCAGGACTTTGAACCAAGACCTCTCTTATTTTTTTTTTTACTATAAATTTTCTGCCAAGAGTATGAAATACAACTTTGACGTTCATATATATGTATATGTACACACACACACCACTAACAACACATATATAACACAACATAATGTAACACAAGAATATATATATGTGCTAACAACAACAGCAATGTCAAACTAAAAACAACCCTTCAGAGAGGAAGGAAGTGAGTCTTATTCAGGTTTCCTTTACACAAGGTGAAAACAACCAATAAACCCATTCCTGTTTTCTGCAGGGGCCACCAGGAGAAAAGCTGCAACTGTGAGACCCCCCTCCCCATACACACGCACCTTCCACACCGCACCCTTGCTAAAGATCTAGTGGCTGGCATTTCACAGCTTTTGACCTTTTCACCAGTGCCCTTACTGCATGTCTTTTCAAAGACAGTTTCATAACGTGTGCGAGCAGCTATCTCAAGCTCCGGGCTGTAGGCGGAGTCCTGTCTTTGGACTTGGAACAAAACTGGGGCAAAGGGAATCTGGTATCTGAAAGAGAGACTGGTGTTGCTTACTGGCGCCAGCCAGACACTGGTTTTGTAACCTTCCTGTATCGATGGCCCAATCCCTGTTTGCCTCAGTGCTGATCAGCCCACATAATTCTGCTCTCATTTTTGAATTAACAGTTTGAGCGAGATCCAGAGCGTGCTGAGGCATGTCACCCTACCGGCCTCCACCAATCAGAGGACCCGCTGCTGTGCCCAGAGTGGGGGGGGGAGGCCTGTCCTCTGGGCATTGGGCCCCCCTCTCAGCTCCATGGGATTAGCACCAGGCCTAAATTCATGAAAACGTCACTGCCATCAGACCCCGGTGAGGGAGAAATAGAAACACCCGGTGCTGACTGGGAAACCTAGCTAAATATTCCTGATCTGGCTTGATCCTGGTCTAAAAGAACTTTGACTTCTGCTGCAGTTGATTCAGCCGGTAAATAGGAGCTCTGGCTTAGGAAGAGGGGCAGGGAGAAGCAGACTATGACAACAATTCGGTACAACTTGAATCCTTGACACATTTGCTTGTTTGTATCATCCTCAAATAATCTCTAGTAATTGCCAGAAAATCACAACCTTTCGCTTTCACAGACCAAAGAACCCCCAGCACATCTTATTTTTTCTGGTGCTTACAGAGAGACACAGGGCTCACTCTGGAGTCTTACATATCTCCAAAAACACAGGCCAGAAGTGATATCTGGCTCCTTCCACACTCGAATCTGACCCTCCTCCTGGAAGAACTCGGAGAGACAAGCGCTAGCATCGCATCCTTCTGAGGGCTGAGAATTTGAGGGTGGAGGGGGAACTAGCTCCTGAAGAAGCGGGAAAGAACCATGAGAAGAGGGGAGCCCAGGGCCTGCTTGGGCCCCTGAACAGTCTTCTTGGAGACCCTGTCTGAAGGGAAGTGTTCTTCACCTTGGGAGAACCGTGCTGTCACCTCTTCGCTCACTTTCAGCCTGATCAGTGCCTGCCTTCGTGTTTTTACTTCGTACACTTCTCGACACAGCACCCTCTCCCCCTCATTCATTCTTTTCTGTTTTTATCATCCCCTCTTTCACCTTGGGGTACAAGGCTTCCGAAAAGCCGGTCAATGGAGGAAATCCCAATGATTTGTTCGTTCACTCACCAGGCATGTGCAGGCACATACTTTAAAATTCGCTGCAAGTTTAGATTTCATTCTACTGTTTTAAGAGATGATATTATTTACATCTCATTTGAAAATATTTCACTTCAACTAAGTTATCATTTTTTTTCTTTTTTAAGTTGATTTTAGAGAAAGTAAGGGAGGGAAGGAGAAGGAGAGAAACATCGATTTGTTGTTCAACTTATTTATTTATTCATTCACTGGTTGTTCCCTTTCTTTCTTTTTTCCTTCCTTCCTTCCTTTCTTTTTTTAATCCTCACCTGAGAACATTTTTTTCATTGCTTTTTTTAGAGAAAGAAGAAGGGAGAGAGAGAGAAACACCAACGTGAGAGAGAAGCGGCTATGTGCTGCTTCCAGTATGCGTTGGGACCCGGGATTGAACCCACAATCTAGGCATGTATCCCGACTGGGAATTGAACCTGCAACTTTTAGGTTGCAGGATGACACTCCAATGGAGCCACACTGGCCAGGGCCATTGGTTGATTCTTTTTTTTTTAATTTATTTTTTATTGTATTTTTTCCCCATTACCATTTGCCCCCTCCATGTCCCCCACACCCTAGTTGATTCTTGTATATGCCCTGACTGGAGCTCAAATCCACAACTTTGCCATATTGAATGATGCTCTAACCAACTGAGCTTCCCGGCCAGAGTTTATTTTCTTTCTTTCTTTTTAAAACATTTTTTTTCAGTACGAGGTTGTTGGTGTGTTATCAGACAACGCCTAGTACAGAGTTCTGAGTCATGAGTTTACAGAAGGCCAGTACACCCGCTGCCTGGCGGAAAGTCAGCCACGTTTCCTGATTATAGTTACTCTTTGGTAAGTGCAGAGCTCATTTCGCCCCATGCTTCTCAACCAGCGCCAACGTCTTAATCTTGAAGTTGGAGCAGCATAGCTTTTTCCTGAGATCTGGATGCACTTACTTTTTTACCTTCTAAAACACAGTTTAAGTTTACCAATACAGCTAAAAAGACATCGTTTCTCCTCCCGTTATCCTTTCTAGATCCTAAAGCTGGATGTTCCTGGAGCTCCAGATCTCCACCAGGCCCACCCCCCAGATCCACCATAAGAAGTACATTGCTTCTTGGCCTCTTGGCTAACATCAAGTGTAGGAATAAAAAGCACGCAGAAACTTCAGCCTAAGTCCTACTGTTCTACAGATGATAAAAGGGTTTCTGTGGAAATGACCTCACAGGGTGATCCGACCACAAATTCCTAACTGGGCAGGTCTTGGTGGGCAGCGGAGCCCCAGGCACGCCTATTAGTAGTTAAAGGTTTACCTTTGCCCTAAGTAACCCTGTCCATTGTTTCTCTGCATCCAGGTTAATGCCTCTTTGAATTGCCTGTTTTCGGTCCCCTCCTTCTAAAGATGACCACCCTCGAGAGAACACATAAAAGATTATACTGTACTATCGTTGGATCCCTGCTTTGCTTTCTCCCACCTTCATGTAATTTCCCTACATTCCCACCTTAATTCCAAATGCATAAAAGAAGATGCAAACTGTCATTTCTTAGAAGCATTTTTCTCAGTCTGTTGATATCTTGCCCCCAGGCATATCCCCTGTTTGACTCAGATGCACTGATAAGATTTTCCTACAGGCTTGGACATTTCTTACTTCGACAGCTCTTGTCACTCTTGTTCCCTGTGGCCTGCTGTCCCCTCTGTAGTTCTTTCATGCTGACAACCAGGGCTGGGTTTTTACTTGGTTTCCCTGTCTAGGCCTCAGTTTCTTGCTGAGATTAGAGGCTGTAGTGCTGTCTGCCAAGTGCTGGTTCCTTTAGGCACCCCTCACTAGTTTTATGTGGTCCTGGTGTGGTCTCAAGGTTCACCAGTCTCCCTCCTAACCCCACATAATAAAGTGTGGGTGTGTGACCTAGCCTGGCCAGTCAGAGGGTTCGGTCCTCCCTGGTTGTGGTGGCTGGTTCAGGGATAGGTGTAGATCACATGTCACAACAATCAGAGCCATTCTAAGACTTTTTGTTTTAAACTAAAGTTACCTGGAAAACTGATCTCTGTCCATTAAGGCTGCTAAGCTTGGAGAAAGCGAGATAGGGACAGTTAACAACCATCTTGCCCTTGGCAACAGAGCCTGCACATAGGTTAAAGCCAAGCAGAGACAATCAGAGTTCAGAGATAGCATGTTGGATTGGATTATTGCTTTCAACTTTTCACAGTCTCTCTGAAATTATATATATGGAGAGATCTATCTGTCTGTCTATCTATCACCTGTGTTCTATCTAACTTTTTGCCATGTGACTTTGCCTCCCACCAGCGTAATGGAGTTTATATCTCTTTTAATTGATTTTGGACTTGGCCGTGTGACTTACTTTGACCAATAGACTATGCATAGAAATGACTGGTGTGCTGAGACCTTAAGAGTTTTCCCCATCCATTTTGGACTTTCTGCCCTTTGCCATGAAAAGTCCAGGCCCTGCGAAACCATTCGTCTTCTGCTTTGGTCCCCCACCCCAAGATGAAGACACAAAGCAGATCTGTAGTCAACTTAAAGCCTGGAGTCCAGCTGAGCCCAGGCAAGCCCATTCAATATTAGTTTAATCATAGCCAATCTGTGGGCCTATAAATAAATAAATAATTGTTACATGCCATTGAGATTTTGAGGTTACTTGTTACTCAGCATTGAGATTGTGGGGCTACTTGTTACACAGTATGATTATAGCAGACTGACTAACATAGATGGCAAGTGAAAAAGTTCTGAGTACATCATTTAAACCCCTGGATCCCATTGCATCTGAAATCAATGCCTCCCAATGATGTATTTGGGGTTTCTATTATTAGGAACCAAACAAGCCCTGACCAATGCTAAAACCTCTCCTAAGCTCCTAGGATGTTGTCAGATCGCCTTGACTATTCATTGCCAAATCCCTCTCCCAGAACGATGGCTCTGTACACCAGCTGGGATCCTGACATAAATGGTTTGGTCATCAGCAATTACACTGTTGCCACAGCCTTACTTTTAATCTTGCCCAACAGCTAACACTCTTCACCCAGTTACTGAGTTGTTTCCAACTGCCAATAACCCTTTGTCCTTTGTCCTCAGGGCCGACATCTCCCCTAGTTACAGTTAAACTTGCTATAACCCTTGGATGCCCTTTTTAGGTCTAGTCTCTGCAGCCAAGTCTGTTTCTTCAGCTCCTTTGGTCTGCTTCGTATTTGGCTACACCCTTGCCCACAAACCAACACATCTCTAACAGAATCCATTCCTACTACTATGATAATGTTAATATGATAAATGTCAAAAGGTAAATGCTACATAAACATTTCTCCTTAATTTAGGATATTAACTTTGACTTTACTTCAAATAGAATGTTCCCTCCTAAGTGACCTGAATCCCATTCTGGAGTTGAACTTGTGAGGACAGGATGATCTGGATCGATTTTGTCAGAATCTATGAATGCGAGAACAGAGAGCAAAAGCAGTGGGTGTCCCTCCACGGAGCAGGTGCGTAGCTCCAATAAAATCCGTGTCTTAGCAGGGACTATTTATGTCATCTATGACATAGGTGACATTAGGCCAAAATTATTTATTTCTCTTCAGACTCCTTAGTCCTCCTTAAAAATATATATCATATTCAGAAATTTATAATATTTAAAATATTTAAGCACAGATAATAATAATATAGAAAACACAAGTAATATCACATCTCTATTCTCCAAATCCAAGATTTATAACAGCCATATGTGCCACTTTTGCCATATGCGCCTTGTCTTTTTTTCTCTAAAGAAGTAAAATATTACGACTGTAACTAAAAATGCCTATAACCACCACTCTTAGTCTTTTTCCCTCTCTCTCTCTATGTTCTAAGTGAAGTTTTCCTTTTTACTTCAAATCAATGTCATTGGTCTGTTCATGTTGTTTCGCAGTTTATTTTTAGTCTGTGTATTTTCATTTTTTAAAAGACTTTATTTATTTATTTTTAGGGAGAGGGGAAGGGAGGGAGAAAGAGAAGGAGAGAAATATCAGCGTATGAGAGATACATCAATTGGTTGCCTCTCGCATGCCTCCAACTGGAGACCTGCCCTGCAACCCAGGCTTGTGCCCTGAAAGGGAATTGAACCAGTGATCCTTCCGTTTGCAGGCCAGTGCACATCCACTGAGCCACACCAGCCAGGGCTGTGCTGAGAATGATTAAAGCTGGGTTAGAGATACAGAGAGCTTATGCTGTTTGCTCTATTTTATACACATTTGAAATTTTTCATACACTTTAAAGAATTTAGGAAAAAAAGGAAAAGCATTGTACTGGTAGCAGAGGCCCTGTACCCCCATACTCACCTGGCAGCTGACTAGCTGTGTCGCTTTTCAAAAATCACTTCCCTGAACAACAATAAACTAATTGATTTAAAAAAAAAAGTCACTTTCCTACTTCGGCCCTCAATTTCCTTCTCTCTAAAATGGTCTAGGTGGCCCTGGCTGGTGTGGCTCAGTTGATTGGATATCATCCTGCAGACCAAAAGATTGTGGGTTCAATTCCCAGTCAGGACACATGCCTGGGTCATGAGTTTGGTTGTAGGTTGGGTCCCTGGTCAGGGCATGTGCAGGAGGCAACAGATGATATTTCTCTCTCACATCGATGTTTGTCTTCCTCTCTTTCTCCCTTCCTCCCCCCTCTTTGAAATCAATAAAAGAAAAAAAAATTAGTGATCGAGGTGGACCAGAAGACCGAAAGATATTTAAGATCCCTTCCTGCTTTTTGACATGGTAATAGATACCATAAATCTTTTTTGATGTTTGTTTTTATTGACATGTATTGTTTTTTAATTTTTATTGTATTTTATTGATTTTTTGGAGATGTAATTCACATACCATAATTTACCATTTTAAAATATCTAATTCGGTGGTTCTTAGTATATTCACAAGGTTACACAGCCATCATCACCATCTAATTCTAGCACAAGTTTATTCCCCCCGAAAGGAATCCTGTACCTGTTAGCAGTCATTCTCCATTCTTTTCTTACCTCAGTCTCTGCTCACCACTAATCTACTGTCCGTCTCTATGGATGTATTTGTTCTGGACATTTCACAAAAATACAATCATACCATATGCAACATTTTATGTCTGGCTTCTTTCACTTAGCAAAATGTTTTCAAGGTTAACTCATTTATCAGTATTTCATTCCTTTTTATGGCCAAATAATATTCCATTGTATGTATAGTACCCCATTTTGTTTACCCACTGATCAGTTGACAAATATTCGGGTTGTTTATGCTTTTTGGCTCTTTCAAATAATACTGCAACGAACATTCATATATATGTTTGTGCGAACATATCTTATCAATTGTCTTTGCTTTAAACCTAGAGATGTTGGTGAGTCATATGGCAGCGTCTTATTAACTTTTCGAGAAACCACCAGACTGTTTTCCACAGTGGTTGAACAATTTTACATTACCACCAGCAATGCATGAGAACTCCAATTTTTCCACATCCTAACCAACACTTTTTCTTTTCTTTTCTTCTTTTGTTTTTGTTTCCACTTTTTAATTATACTCATTCTAGTGGGTGTAAAGTGGTATCTCATTGTTGTTTTGACTTGGACTAATGACTAATTATGTTGAGCATCTTTTAGTGTCCTTATTGGCCACTTGTAGGTCTTTGGAGAAATGGCTATTTCAATCCTTTGCCCATTTTTAACCTATTTGCCCATTTTTGACCTATTTGTCTTTCAATTAATCATATTTCTAAGAGTTCTTTATAGAGTCTGGATGCTAGATCTTTATCAGATATGTGATTTCAAATATCTCCTTCCATTTTGTTGCATTGTCTTTTGATTGTTTTCCTTTGGCTTTTTAACTATTTTGATACACAAGTCTCTTTAATTTTGATCAAGTCCAATTTATGTATTTTTCTTCAGTTCTTTGTGTTTTAGGTATCATATCTTAAAAACTATTGCCTAATCTGAAAGCAGAAAGATTTATACCTATGTTTTTTTCTAAGAATTTTATAGTTGTAGTACTTACATTTAGGCCTTTATTGCATTTTGAGTTCATTTTTATGTATTGTGTGACGTAGGGGTCTCAGTTCATTATTTTGCATGTGGATATCTCTTGTCCCACTGTCACTTACTGAAAAGCTCATCCTTTCTCTATTGACTGATCTTGGCCTCCATGTCAGGAATCAATTGACTGTAGATGTATGGGCTTGTTTCCATTCTATTCCATTGATGTATGTGTCTATTCTTGTGGAAAACGGTGCACCACCTGTTAAACTGACAAGCTCAGGGGAGACCTGCAAGTCAGCCTTACAAAGTCAGAGACCTAAAGTAACCACAAAGGATTGTCTAAAATTAAAACTTAATAACTAAAAGCAGTTCGTGATGGGTAGTCATGTCCTAACCTGGTATTTTTTACCTAACCAAGGTCAATCTTTACGTTAACTGAGCTCGCCTATTGTCTTCTTGCACCTATAATAATGTAATAACATAACATTGGAATGTCAAGGTAACTTCCTTTCCCACCCACCACCAACTCTGAACCCCTTGGGCACAGCGCTGCACCAGAGCTGAGACCACAGATGCTCTCACTGTTATTGTTATCATGTTAATTGTTGACTGTTAATCATCCTTTACCCACCTGTGTAAAAGAAGTATGTGTCTATCATTTCACCTCTTATCCAATCCCAGAGGTTTCCCCACTTTGCTTTCTCCCGCCTCCCCTAATCTCTCACCAGTGGATTTCACGTAACCCCCTTATGTCTCCCCCTTTGACTGCAATGTATAAAATAAGGTGCTAAACTGCCATTCTCCAGAGCAAGCATTTCTCAATCCATGGAGATATTGCTTCCTGGAAATTGTTGTCAGTTTGGCTCACATCGACTCACCAAAAAATTCTCCACAGGTCTGAATATTTCTTATGATGACATTCTTATGCCAATATCACAGTGTGTTCATTACTGTAGCCCTTTTTTTGAAAGTATGTTTATTAAAGTTGGGGACAATGAAACAAAGGAAGGGCTTAGAGTAGAAGAAGCAACAGGAGAGAACCTATGCGCTGCTCTGCACTGGCTCCCAAGAAGTGTTACAGGAAAGGCGTGAGCCACCGCAGGACTGCTGTTTAGGCCCCTGAAAAGTCAGAGAAAAGGGGGCCTTGGAGACAAGTTCAGGTGGTAAGCTGGGAGAAGATGCCACTGCCTACTGCTTCCCTGGGTGCAAGTCTCATGGGAACCCTTGCAGTTTGAGAGAGAAGAGTAAAGATGCATGCCTCAGAGGGAAGAAAGGAGTGGATGTGCTCCAGAGAGAGCCTCCTCAATCACAGAGGCTTTGAAGTAAGTTTTCAAATTGAGAATTGTGAGTCCACCAACTTGTTCTTTTTTCAGAATTGTCTTGGCTTTTATATGCCCCTTACTTTTTCGTGTAAGTTTTAGGATCAGTTTTCTATTTCTGCAATACGAGTCATTGGAATTCATAAATCTAATTCATACTAAACTTCTCCACAAGGACTGGCAAGTTGTCTAACTTGGTCACTGTTGTATCTCCAACACAAGCACAAGGCCTGACCCGGAGTGGGCCTTCAATATCTAGTGAATAAATGAATAAAAAAGGTGCAGTTTAAGAAATAGTAATGTGTGCCCAAGCCAAAACCTTTTAATGGAGCATTAGAATGCCTCCAAACCCACCTGTGTGTCATTCCGTGCTCAAACTTCCTCATCATTTCTCTGCTTAAAAAAAAAGCCAAACAATTGTGTATCTATCCTTAAACAGTACATTCGTTAGTTTTGCCTATTTTTTAACTTTTCTAAAGAAGATTTTATTTATTTATTTTTAGAGAGAGGGGAAGGGAAGGAGAAAGAGAGCAAGAGAAACATTGATGTCTGAGGGAAACATCAATCAGTTGCCTCTCACATACCCGCAACAGGGGACCTGGCCTGCAGCCCAGGCATGTTCCTTGTCCTGGAGTTGAACCAGTGACCTTTTGGTTTGTGGGACAATGCTCAACCAACTGCGCCATGCCAGTAGGGCTATTTTTTAACTTTTGTGTAAGTGGAATCATATTGTATGTATTCTTCCATGAGTTATTTCAAAACATATGTTTTGAGCTACATCATGCTAATTATACATGTAGCTATTGTTTAGTTGTTAATTTCACTGCTTATTCTGCTATGTAAATATATAGCACCTTATTTATCTATCTGGATAGTTCTATAATGAATCATGATGTTATTAGATGTTCCTGTACATCTCCCAGTACACATATGCAGTAGTTTATATATTGACAGAAAATTTCTGTCATAGGATATTTGCTTACTCAACTATATTTGATAATCCAAACTGTACTCTAAAGTGGTGAATAAAATTTTCACACCTATCTGAAGAAAGTGAGAATTCTTACTATTGTCTTTTGAATTTTATTCCTTCCTTTTGGGTTCAGTTTCCATTTTCCTGAATTATACACTTTAGTTTCTTGGTTTTTTTTTTTTTTTCAGAGAAAATATGTCAATGTTAAACTATCCTTTGTATTTTTTTAAATTTTCTTTTTCTTTTTTATTGAATTTATTGGGGTGACATTGATTAATAAAATTATATAGGTCTCAGGTGTACAATTCTATTATACATCATCCATGTATCGTATTGTGTGTTCACCACTCCAAATCAAGTCTCCTTCCATTACCACCTTTGTAATTTAAAAAATGTCTTTATGGCCTGGCTGGTGTGGCTCAGTGGGCTGAGCATCAGCCTATGAATTGGAAGGTCGCTGGATGGATTCCTGGTCAGGGCGGGACAGGGTGCATGCCTGGGCTGAGGGCCAGGTCCTCAGTTGGGGACATGCAAGAAACAGCTAATCGATGTTTCTCTCTCACATAGCTGTTTCACTCCCTCTCTGTCTCCCTGCCTTCCCTCTCTCTAAAAATAAGCAAAATCATAAAAAATAAAATAAAATAAATGTTTTTATTTTGTCTGTACTCTGTCTGGAATGAGAATTTATCTAAGCATAGAATTCTGGCTGACAATGTTTTTTGTTTTTCTCTCATCACTTTGAAAATATTATTACATCATCTTTGGGCCTTATTGTTTCATCTAATTGTAACTCCTTTGTCTTTTGTCTCTGGTAGATTTTAAGCTCTTTGTCTGTGTTGCCTCTAATTTCACAGTGATATGTCTAGGTATGAGTTTCTTTGTGTGTATTGTACTTGGCACTCACTGAGATTCCTGAATCTGAGGATTTATATCATTCATCAATTCTGAGAAATTATCAGTGATTATCTCTTTGAGTATTAACAGTCCTCCATCTTCTCCCTTTTTTCCTGCTATTATTATTAGAGTTATAGTAAACGTATTATCCTCTTTGTCTCTAAATCTATTTTTCTTTCTCACTTTTTGCTGCCTTCTGGGTAAATCCATCTAGTCCATTGGGTTGTTTTTCAACTATATCTAATCTTCTATTCAACTTATTAAGTTTCATTTATAATTTTTAAAAGTTTGATTATTTTGCATTTCTACTTGTTCTTGTTTCATTATTGTTCTTTTTTATAGTTATTCTTTGAGGTATTTTATAATTTTAAAATGCTTATTTTATAGCCTCAATCTCCAAAGCAAATGAAGTTTTAATTCACATTTACTACAGTGGTTTTTATTACTTTTGTATTTCTGGCACCTGGAAATTTAACTTTCTTTCTTGAGTATTCAGCTTTGCATTTAAAAGAAAACACGTTGAATTTATTCAGGAGTTCTAGTGTTTTACACAGGAGAATTTTCAGGTTATCTCATCTTGTCAAACTTGAAGTCTATAAATTAACTCTGTGTGAGTGGGTGTGTTTTAATTTTAAAAAATTAATTAAGGTAAAATACATGTACCATAAAATTTATTAACTTTTAACAGAATGGGCAAAACTACAATAAAGAAATAAAATACAATAAGAATAAAATGCAAAAGACAATAATAAGAATTCTCACCTATTCCACATGGGACTATAAATTTGTATAATCACTTTGGAGAACAGTTTGGATTACCAAATATAACTGAGTATGCAGTATTAGTAAGGGCTTCTTAATAGGTTTGTAAGAAGCAAAGAGTTTCCAAGGGAATGAAAGACGGAGAGGCAGAGAGTGAAGGACATATTCTGGGAATGGTAAATAGTTGCTTTGGCTCCATCACACTATACGGTACGTGGAGTAATGTGAGCAGATTTCTGAAATAGTAAATTAGGGACAGATGGTGGAGGGTCTTGGCTTTCAGCTTAATGGAATTTGGACCTTTGAAAGTTTTCAAACTTGATTCATTTTGAAGGTTAGTATGGCTGCAGTATGTAGACTAGTTTGTGGGGTAGAGAGATTGATGGCAGGGAGACCCATCAGGAATTTACTGCAGTAGCCCCAAAAGAAGTTTCAAAGGCACATAATAGGGTTGACATCTGACAAAGGCTCAGAGCTGTTGAAGTGACAAAAGCATAACTGTAGTTATTAACCAAACTGAGGCCACGAGAAGATGCCAGCATAAACATGTGACCGCATTCTCTAGAGCTAAGTGACTTCCCAATGGCGTGGCGTCACAGAATCTTAGACATGCTCTTCACAAAATGCCTGCTAATCAGCTTGTCGAACCAGCCGGAGCTCTCCTGCGACTGGACTTGGGCTTGGAAAGCATGCATCAGTGTGGTTTGTAAAATAGTTTTAAAGCAGGGAAGGTAGAGTAAAATAATAAAACAGAGTAATCCACAGAATATAAATAAATGTTTTTAGCATCAGCAGAGTTTTAAGTAGTCTACTATTTGCTTCTATTGCTAACAGGATCTTCTGTAACCATTCCTCTGGACTTTCTATTTCGAAATTTCTTAGCAAGCTAATTCAGACACCTATTCTAATGCACCAGATATCCAATTGACATGTTGGTGATATAAATTGTCTTGGTTTGCACTTGTTTTCTCATTGCTGTGCTATGTTCTGAGGTTATTTTCATGATTCCCAAATTATTGTGGAGTGTGTTATAGTTTGTTTCTTAACTGGCTAAATTTAAAGAAACACCAGCTATTTAGAGATGCCACATTTAGTATTTAACTAATGAGTGAACTGAAGAAAATCAGTAAATCTACGAAGCTATATTTATTGCAGAAGAATTTGAATAACTTGATTCTGAGAACGGGTCATTCAGATGTGGGTGTGGGGAGAGTGTTATCAGGGAAGAAAGAACCTGGAAAGTAAAGGCAAATATGCAGTTCCCTGTCCAAATTTACAACATCCGTACAGATTTTGCTTTCAATCTTTATATATTCCTTTATATGCTTCTCCAATTGCTAGTTTTGTTTATTATGTGACAACTGGCTTTTCACATATTTTACTTTTTTGTGTGTGTTTGTTGCATAGTAACTTTTAAATCCATGCCCTTGATGCCCAGTAAATCTTCAATAAATCTTCAGTGTTCAATAAATCTTGTTAAATGAATGAATGAATTCATAAATGCTTGATAAAAAGAAGTTGAATAATATTTTGAAATCACCTTTAGATACCTTTGCCTTCCTTTTTTCCCTTTCCTTCTCTCTGTCAACATTTATCCAGCACTCAGTACAAGCCAAGCACTGTTATACGCTGGAAGCTACTGTGATTTACTCTTCCACCTTGAAATAATTTGGCAGTTGATGAAAAGCTGTAATGTTTGTTACTTAAAATTAGCCAGTTCCTGCTCTGGCTTGTGTGGCTTGGTGGATTGAGTGGTGGCCTGCGAACAGAAAGATTGTTGGTTGGATTCCCAGCCAGGGCACATGTGTGGGTTGCGGGCCAGGTTTGGGGGCATGCAAGAGGCAACTGAGGCAACCAATCTCTTGCACATTGATGTTTCTCTCCTTCTTTCTCCCTCACTTCCCCTGTCTCTAAAAATAAATAAATAAAATCTATTTTTTTAAAAACGGTAGCCACTTTTTGTATTTGATGACATGGTACAAGTGTCAAGTGTAAGGCTTGCAGTTTTATTATTGCTCTGGGGTCTATACTTCATAGAGCCATTAGATTTCAAAAAAATCTTTGTCTTTAATAGTGATAGCTATTTTACAATTTCAAGTAACTAGTGCCTGGAATAGGCATCCTATACCTGAGACTGAGTCATAAAGGTAAATGTATGGTCCTGGAGGAGCAGGGGCTGTCTTCTGGCAACTCGTAAATATGTGGTGTATACATGCATTTTTCTATAACTCCCCAAATGTTAATAGCAATTCTGTTTGCTTTGCTACATAGTCTAGTGGTTAAGTGCTTAGGTAGTAGTTATAGTCCCTCTGAGTCCTGGTTCTGCTATTTAATAGCTGTGTGACCTTAATCTCTTAATCACTTAATCTCTCTGTGCCTCAGTTTCCTCATCTGTAAAATGGAGATAACAATAGTACTACATCATATATATGTATTTAATCCTCACCATTACCCCATGACATAGTACTATTGTGTGTGTATACATATATATACATATCAGAAAATGCTCAGTACATAGTATTCTTGCTTTATTAGCTATTGTTATTGTACTTATTACATAGATGCGGCATTGATGACAATGATGACGAAAACTGCCCTGACTGAGTAGCTCAGTTGGTTAGATAGAGCATTCTTCTGGTAGGCCAAGGTTGCAGGTTTGATCTCTGGTCAGGGCACATATAAGAGACAACCAATGACTGCATAAATAAGTGGAACAATAAATCAGAGTCCCTCTTTCTCCCCTTCTTTCTCTAAAATCAATACATATAAATTAAAAAGGCCTTTACAAGGTAAATATGATGGTGAAAATCATGATGACTTCACCCTTTCTAAAGCCACTAAACACTACAGAGTGAATGAAAGTGAAAAGCCACAAGAAATGTTGAACAACCAGGTGACTGTTCCAGGTATAGCTAGTACAGACTTTACCTTCTCGTTCTATCTGAGGCCAGACGGACTCTTCAGCCTGGAGTATCTGACTTGACAGCTGAGATGAGTGTATTCAGGCTGAATTATACTGGCAAAAACAATCTGCTTTTTAGATTTCACTAAAATGTATACTGATTCTATTTTTTAGCCTGGATGGAATGGACTCATTGCCATGGTTCTGTTTCTCTTTCTTTCTTTTTTCTTTTAATATATTTTATTGATTATGTTATTACAGTTGTCCCATTTCCCCCACTTCATTCCCCTCCACCCTGCACACCCCCTCCCACCCACATTCCTCCCCTTTAGTTCATGTCCATGTGTCATAGGTTCTTTAGCTTCTACATTTCCCATACTATTCTTGCCCTCCCCCTGTCTACTTTCTACCTACCATCTATGCTACTTATTCTCTGTACCTTTTCCCCCTCTCTCCTCCTCCCACTCCTCTGTTGCTAACCCTCCATATGATCTCCATTTCTATGGTTCTGTTCCTGTTCTAGCTGTCTGCTTAGTTTGCTTTTGTTTTTGTTTTAGGTGTGGTTGTTAATAACTGTGAGTTTGCTGTCATTTTACTGTTCATATTTTTTATCTTCTTT
>PVKM010030140.1:0-17431 GCA_004027735.1 Carollia perspicillata | reverse complement strand
ATGTGTTCTTCAAAGACAAACAGTGGGTTTCTAAGCTTGACAGAATCTTCTAGGTAGGTAAGACTATAGAGAAGTCAGAGGGAGAGAGCACATGAAAATGGAGAATCCATGTTTCATGAAGATGATCTATAAAAGCTGAATTGGAGGGATCCAAGATGGTGGAGGAGTGAGTGGAAGTTACACTAACCTCCTCCCAGTACCAACCTGGAATTACAACTAAACTATGAAGAAACAAACAACTGAATAATAGCTAGGGAGGAGACTTATAACCGCAGATAGACAGGAGAAACAACTGCAACACAACATGATTGGTAGGGAGTGTGGAGGAGATTCAAGTGGGCTGGCTGGGCCCCCATAGGTGGCAACTGAAGTGCTAGAGAGATATCTCAGCAGCAAGTTGGATCCCCCTGAGAAGTGTGGGGTCTAAATACCTTGCTGGGCTCCCCAGCCTATAGCACCAGAGCTTGAAAAGTACATACATAGCTGTGAAAAGTACATATATAGCTGTGAAAAGCAGCAGGGTTTCTCTCAGCCAGAGATGGATGGCTGGAGATGCAAAGAGCCATTTAAAGGACCCATGCATAAATTTTCATACACAGCCGCTTACCTTGGACTATGGCAAAGCAGGGGGCAGAGTGGACTAGAGATGCTAGAGGGGGGACTGGGGACAGTGGCTTTGGGGAGAGATCTGAGAGAGCAGCTTCCAGGATCCTGGGGCTGTGTCATCCCCAATACTGAAGGAGCTCAGGCAGAGCACCCCCCTCTGATTGGCATCAGCTGGAGGGGAAGTGATAACCCTACCCCCAGGGAATTATTCTCCCCCTCCCCTATGGAACTTAAACCTGACTGCTGAGTCCAGAGTGACTAGATTAACAAATGAAGGAGTCTGCCACAGATGGTAGATCCCTGGGAGTCTTGAATAGGCAGTGTAAGACCAGACTGGGACATCACTTGACATCACCGGAGGTGGACCCAGAAAGAAAAAGCATTGATAAATAGCAGATGCTCCTGAGACAAAATCCACCATCGTCTTCTCCATGATTTGTAATATTTTCTTTTCTGCATAGTGTTTTAACATTCATTTCTTGTTCTTCACATTTGTGCATATTAAGCCAATAGATTTTGTATTATAGTTTATTACAATTCTTATATTTTGCTCATTCCTTCTCTTACCCTATGTTACGTTCTTCTGTTTTTAAAGTATATTTTATTGATTATGTTATTACAGTTTTCCCAATTTCCTTCCTTTATTTGCCCTTCATCCTGCAGCCCCCAACCCTCCAGCTCCCTGCCTCTTTAGTTCATGTCCATGGGTTGTTTATATAAGTTCTTTGAGTCCTCTGTTTCCAATACAATTTTTTACCTCTCCCCATCTATTTAATGCCTACCAATTATGCTTCTTCTTCTCCATACCTTTCCTTCCTATTCCTCCCTTCCCCCTCCCCACTGAAAACTCTCCATGTGATGTCCATTTCTCTGATTCTGTTGCTGTTCTAGTTGTTTGCTTAGTTTTTGTTTTCATTGCTTTATTTTATTTTTTTAGGTTCATTTGTTGATAGTTGTGAATTTGTTGTCATTTCAGTGTTCATATTTTTGATCTTCCTATTTATAGATAAGTCCTTTTCACATTTCATATAATAATGCCTTGGTGATGATGAACTCCTTTAACTTGACCTTAGCTGGGAAGCACTTTATCTGCCTTTCCATCCTAAATGATAGCTTTGCTGGACAGAGTAATCTAGCTTGTAGGTCCCTGCCTTTCATGGATTCAAATACTTCTTTCCAGCCCCTTCCGACTGGTAAGGTTTCTTTTGAGAAATCAGCTGATAGCCTTATGGCCACTCCTTTGTAGGTAAGTGTTTCCTTTCCTCTTGCTGCTTTTAAGATTTTTTCCTTATCTTTAATCCTGGGTAACTTAATGATGGTGTGCCTTGCTGTGTTCCTTTTTAAGTCCAACTTCTTTGGGATTATCTGAGCTACCTAGGCTTCCTGGAAGTGTGTTTCATTCATCAGATTGGGGAAGTTTTTCTTCATTATTTGTTCAAATAAGTTTTCAATTTCTTGCTCTTGTTCTTTTTCTTCTGGTACCCCTATTGTAACAGAGTGCAGCCAGGGTGGGGGCCCAAATAGGGATTTGTAATGGGATCCAGAACTTGGTGTCCAAGAAATATTAGAAAAACAAATATATATATATAGGATGTCCTCACCCCCACAAATATGAGCTGGGGCATGGGACTGATGGAGCAGGGCCATTGAGAGTTGTTTTGAATAGCAACAGTTTTGCAGATAACCTCTAGAATGGTCCTTAACATATCTATAATCTTTAACTAGTTTCAAAGATATGTTAAAAAGCTGTGGCCATGCTTTGAGCCAGGGGGATGGGAGTGACTTCAACCCATGATGTAACTGGGAGGCAACTCACCCTGGTTACAGAGCCTATGTAAGAGCTAGGAGATGATTAGCTCCACACCACAAGACCATACCTGGCTGGACTTACTATGGCAGCCCAGTAAAGCTGGAAAAATATGCAAATTCTGACAGCTGTGGCCAGTTGTGGGAAGAGTCAGAAATGGTATGGCAGAGGAAGATTGGAGCTGGGATTTAAACCCAGGTACTGCAGCCATGTGGCCTCTTTTTGGGATCATGTGGCTTGGGCAGAGAAGAACAACAGACTTCTATTTCTTTTTCTGAGATACAGTACCCTGGACTGGGCAGATGGGGAAGGAAGGACTGTGCATTTGTGGGTATTCTAAAAGACTTTTTGATCTCAGTGAAGACATTAAGTCATTACTCTTAAGTTTGTGTAACTCTTTAAATAAATAATCCCTTTCCTTCTCACCAATCTCTGGCACTGAGAGACATCTTTCCCTGGCAGTAGGCAAGGCAAACCTAGTATGGGGTGGGGGATCCCCAGAGCACAAGGGTGGGTCCATTCCACAATAGTATATCATTCACACCACCCAACCCCGCAGGTCTGTTCTGTAACACTATGATTCAGACATTGGAACATTTCAAGTTGTCAAAGAGGTTCAAAAGTCTCTCTTTGTTTTTTTGAATTCTTATTTCTTCATTCTGTTCCAGTTGGATTTTTTTTTTCCTTTTGTTCCAAATTGTTGCTTTGAGTCCTGGTTTTCTTCGTGTCACTGTTGGTTCCCTGAATATTTTATTTTATTTCATTTAGGGAATCTGTCATTTGTTTTTTCATTTTTCAACCAAGCTCAATCAGATCTGTGTGCATTTTTTAATTTTTTAAGGTTTTATTTATTTATCTTTAGAGGGGAAGGGAAGGAGAGAGGGAGAGAAATATAATTGTGTGGTTGCCTCTCATGTGTCCCCTGCTGGGAACTGGTCTGCAACCCAAGCATGTGCCCTGACTGGAAATTGAACCTCGGTTGTTTGGTTCGCAGGCCCATGCTCAATCCACTGAGCTACACTAGCCAGGGCAGATCTGTGTGCATTTTGATTACCAGGGCTTTAAATTCTCTATCAGATAGGTTGGCTATCTCCTTATTGTTTAGCTCTCTTTCTGAAGTTCTGCTCTGTTCTTTTGTTTTGTCCCTTTTCTTTGTTTGGTGCCTCTGTTAAGTTGTAAGTTGTTAGGGGGTGGGGCCTTAGGTATTCACTGGGGCAGAGCAACCCTCCTTGCTGTGCTGTGGCACTGCTTATGGCAAAAGAGCAGAGAGGGAACAGTGCAGCTTGCCTAATCGTCTTTAGTCCACTTTTCAACTAACTCTCATGTGAGACTGGAAGTTTTTCCCACCATGGCAACCATCGTAGTCCACGACCCAAACTGACTCTCAGTTTCCCCTTAAGTCAGCCCCACCCACGCAGCTTGTTGCCTCACTGCAGCCAGCCCTGCCTGCATGGTCCGCTGCCTTGCTGCGGTTTCTCTCCGTCCACCACCTTACCAGTCTGGATGTTCTGTTTGACTATTTCTTTAATTCTGTGGTTGTTGGAGTTCCATGCACTTCTGGTGCTTCTGGTTGTTTATTGATTTTAGATTGGTCGTTATCCTCCTTTTGATTGTTGTGAGGAAACAAAGGCATCTACCTATGCCTCCATCTTGGTTGGAATTCTAAAGGTTCTCTTTCTTTCCTCTTATTATTTTCATTTTAAATTTTGTTTTCTCTCTTACTACAATTTGTTTCCATTCCACACTCTTACTATTGGCCCCCAATGAGCTTCTCAAAACCAATTTTCCTGTCAATGGTCATTTCACATTCTTTTTTCACTCTTAAAATGCCTGCACTCTCTCTCCACCTTTAGCAGTCTTTTGCTCATTGGTTGTGGATAGGGTAGTTGTTGCATTTTTTCAATTTTATCTCTAGCTCTTCACTATTCTCGTATTTCAAATGTCCAATTCTACTGTTCCCCTCTCCTACTTCATTCTGCCATCATCCTGCCCATTCTTTTTCTTTTTTATCTCAAATTTTAACTTTTCCCTGTCTTAGCCTATTTTTTCTTTTTTTCTTTCATCATGCCCTTTCTTTATTTCATCTCAAATTTTAAGTTTTCCCTTTCTTAGCTTGGTTTTTGTTCCTTACTGTTAGTATTCCCCATGCCTCTATCATGTCAAAATCACTTCCCTTTCCTCTATACATCTCTTAAGCTTCTCTTTCTTTCTTTTTTCCCTCTTATTGCCATCCCACCTATGTTAACCTTAGCTTGTTTCTTGTGGACAGTGTTGTGGTGGTTTTTTTTCTCCAATTTGTTTCCAATTTTTAATTTATTTACTTGTTTTCCTTTTTCTTTCTCTCTCTCACTTTAATTTTTTAAAATTATTTTCTGTTTAAACTTAATACTATACCATTCCCTTCTCTTACTCCATTCTGCCTTCTTCATTCCCTTTTCTATTTATGATGTAAATTTTACCTTCTCTCTTCACATTGCTCTGATTCACTGCTTTTATTAGTGTGCCCCCCTTTATCGTCTCAAAATAATTACTCCTTCAGCTACTCATCTCATATTTGTTTCTTCTTTCTTATAATAGTCTTAATCTATTTTAACCCTTATTAATACTGGTCCATTTGCTGTTGATAGTGGGATTGTGGGTGGGAATTACATGTATAGGTATGGGTTTGTTTCCTGGGCCGGGTTTTTGTTCAGGCAGCACCTGCACAACAGCATACAACATGTGGTGGGTAGACAGACACTCAGTCAACCATCTGGAGTGAACAACCCACCAAAGAATGACCCAGCAACAAATAAAACCCAATTACATCCAGAGAGCCAACATAAATTCCATAAAGGACATGCAAAGAACATCAAATTCAGGAGATCAAGGAAACTACACCATTGAATCCCATGGGTCTCCTACCATAGAAGTTCATAATGCAAAGAAAGGAAGTCAAAGCAAATCAACTTGAGAAGCAGAAAAAAACAAGAAGAGTCTCACCTAAAATTGGGAGACAAAGAAACAATACCCTGTCTAAAGGAAAGAAGGAATCTCCAGAAAGAGGGCTAAATGAAATAGAGGCAAATAAACTATCAGACATTGAGTTCAAAACAATGGTTATATGGAAGCTCAAAGAGGTCAGTGAGAATTACAAAGAACTACAGGAAAGCTATGAAGAACTTACTGCAAACTACATCAGCATGAAAAAGGACATAAAAACAATCAACAAGGGCCAGGAAGAAATAAAGAATAAAATTCCTGAATTGACAAATACAGTTAGAAGGAATTAAAAGCAGGCTAGATGAAGCAGAGGATCAAATCAGTGAATGGGAGGACAATGTAGAAAAACATTCCCAGAAAGAGCAAGAAAAGGAAAAAAGACTAAAAAAGAATGAAGAAGGGTGAATGGATCTGTGGGACAACATGAAATATAATAATATCCATATAATAGGAATACCAGAAGGAGAAGAAGCAGAGCAAGGGATAGAAAACCTGTTTGAAAAAGTAATGATAGAAAACTTTCCTAACTTGTTGAGAGAAAAAGTCACACAAGCCCAGGAAACAAAAGGTCTCAATCAATATGAACCCAAAGAGGCCCATTCGCAGACACATCATAATTAAAATGGGAAAATTCAAGACAAAAAGAGAATCCTAAAGGCAGCAAGGGAGAAACAAATAATAACATACAAAGGAGTTCCAATAAGGCTAGCAGCTGATTTCTCTACAGAAACACTACAAGCCAGAAGGGAATGGCAAGAAATATTCCAAGTAATGAAAAGCAAAGGCCTGAAATCAAGACTACTCTACTCAGCAGGGCTCTCATTTGCAATGAAAGGTGGAATAAGGAGTTTCCCAGAAAAAGGAGGCTAAAAGAATATACCTCCACCAAACCAGCATTGCAAAAGATGTTAAGGGACTTCTTTAAGAAGACAAAGAAAAAGAGTGAGAGAGAGGGACATAGGTACAAAGGGGAAAAATGGCAATGAATAAGGACCTATGAATAATAATCTTTGATATCAATGGATTAAATGCTCTGATCAAAACACATAAGGTAGCTAAATGGATAAGAAAACATTACCCGCACATATGGTACCTACAAGAGACCCACCTGAGAACAAAAGACCTACACAGACTGAACGTGAAGGCTTGGAAGAAAATATTCCAAACAAATGGAAAGGAAAAAAAATCCAGAGTTGCAATGCTTATATCAGACAAAGTAAATTTCAAAACAAAGGCCATAAAAAAAAAGAAAAAGAAGGAGAATATTAAGATTCATAATACTCAAGGGGAGAATCCATCTAGAAGACATAAACATTGTAAACAGATATGCACCCAACATTGGAGCACCCAAATATATAAAGAAAATCTTGGATGACTCTAAAAAAGATATAGACAGCAACACACTTACAGTAGGGGATTTAACATCCTACTGTCAACAACGGATGGATCCTCCAAAGAATCGACAAGGATACTGTGGCAGTGAATGATGCTCTAGATCAAATGGACTTAATTGATATATACAGAATCTTTCATCTGAAAGAAACAAAATACACATTCTTTTCAAATGCACATGGGATATTTTCAAAGATAGACCACATGATAGGTCACAAAACAAGACTCAACAAATTCAAGAAAATTGAAATCATATCAAGCATTTTCTCAGACTACAATGGCATGAATTAGAAACCACCCTCAAGGAAAAAAACTCAATAACAGTCAAATTCAGGGAGACTAGATACATATTCTTAAGCAATGAATGGGTTAAAATGAGATCAAGGAAACCAATAGATTTCTGGAAACAAATAAAATGAACAGGGAACAACCCAAAACCTATCACACACAAGGAAGGCAGGCCTGAGAGGGAAGTCCATAGTGATACAGGCCTATTAAAGGAAGACATAAAATTTCAAATAAACAATCTAAGCCTACATCTATAAGAACTGGAGGAACAACAACAAACAAAGCCCTGGGCAAGTAGAAGGAAGAAAATAACCAAGATCTTAGCAGAATTAAATGACAGAGACTAAAAGAACAATTGAAAGGATCAATAAATCCAGGAGCTGGTTCTTTGAAATGATAAAATCAACAAGTCTTTAACTAGCCTCATGAAGAAAAGAGAGAGAGACCCAAATAAATAAAATCAGAAATGAAAGAGGAGAAACTACAACTGACAATACAAAAATACAAAGGATTATAAGAAATTAGTATAAACAACTATATGCCATGAAATTTGAAAATCTGAGTAAAATAGAAAAATTTATGGAAATATATAGTTTTCTAAAACTGAATGAAGAAGAAACAGAAACCCTGACAGATTGGTAACAGCTAATGAAGTGGAAGCAGTAATAAAAAAAATCCTGGGCCCTGGCTGGCGTAGCTCAGTGGATTGAACGTGGGCCTGTGAGCCAAACGATCATGGTTCGATTCCCAGTCAGGGCACATGCCTGGGTTGCAGGCCAGTTCCCAGCAAGGGACGCTCGAGAGGCAACCACACATTGATATTTCTCTCCCTCTCTCCTTCCCTTCCCCTCTAAAAATAAATAAATAAAATCTTAAAAAAACAAACAAACAAAAAAAAAAACCTCCTGGCACACAAAAGCTCTGGACTGGATGGTTTCACAGGGGAATTTTATAAAATATTTAAGGGATAGATAACCCCTCTCCTTCTCAAAATATGTTTAAAATCCAAGAAGAGGGAAGTCTCCCGAAATCTTTGATGAGGCCAGCATCATCCTAATCCCAAAACCAGGTAAAGACACAACAAAGAAAGTAAACTAAAGGCCAATATCACTGATGAGCATAGGTGCTATAGTCCTCAGAAAAATATTGCCAAGTGTATTTAGCAATATATAAAAAGATCACATGCCCTCATAAAGTGAAATTCATCCCAGGAATGCAAGATGGTACAATGTTCACAAATCAATAAACATTTACATCACATAAACAAAAGGAAAGACACAAACCACATGATTATATAAATAAATGATGAAAAACATTTGATAAGGTACAGTACACATTTATGATAAAAACACTCAGTAAAGTGAGAGTAAAGGGAACATACCTCAACGTAATAAAGGCCATATGTGAGGAAACTACAGCCAATCTCATACTCAACAGGCAAAAATTAAAGCTTTCCCACTAAGATCAGGAGTAAGAGAAGTGTGTCTGCTTTTATCACTTCTATTCAACATAATATTGGAATTCCTAACCATAGTGATCAGACAAGAAAAAGAAATAAAATGCATCCAAATTGTAGAGGAGGAAGTAAAACTGTCATTGTTTGCAGATGACTTGATAATACACAGAGAGAACCCTATAGACTCCACCAAAAAACTACTCTTACTAATAAGTGAATTGGGTAAAATGGCCAGATACAAAGTCAATATTCAGAAATCAAAGGCACTTTTGTATACCTACTATGAAATATCAGAAACATAAATTAGGAAGAAATCCCATTTACTATAGCAACAACGAAAAAAAATGAAATACCTAGGAGTAAACCTAATCAAGGAGGTAAAAGATCTGTACTCAGAAAACTACAGAACACTGAAGAAAGAAATTAAGGAAGACACAAACAAATGAATGTATATATCATGTTAATGGATTGTAAGAATTAACATCATCAAAATGTCATTACTACCCAAAGCAATTTATAGATTCAATGCAATCCCTATTAAGGGGCCAAATACATATTTTACAGATATCAAAGGAAGAACAAATATTTCAAAACATTTTATGAAACCATAAACAACCCAGAATAGCCACAGCAACTTTAAGAAAGAACAAAGTAGGAGGGATCACATACCTGATATCAAACTATATTACAATGACCTTGTAATCTATAAAGTCTGGTACTAGCATAAGTATGGATACAAAGATCAATGGAACAAAATAGAGAGCTCTAAACTCAGGTCTCTGTGGTCAATTTATATTTGACAAAGGTGGCAGGAGCATACAAATGGAGTAAAAATAGCCTCTTCAACTATTAGTGTTGGGGGATCTGGACAGGTACATGCCAAAAAAAATGAAACTAGACCACCAACTTACACCATACACCAAAATAAACTCAAGGTGCATAAAACACTTAAACATAAATTGTGACCACATAAAAGTCCTAGAGGAGAACCTAGGCAGGAGAATTTCAGATATCCCACACAGCAGTATTTTCACAAATATGGCCCCTAGAGCAAGGGATATAAGGGAATAAACAAATGGGGCTACATAAAGTTAAAAAGCTTCTGCAGGGCTAAAACAAAATGAAAAAGGAACCAACAATATAGGAAAACATTTGCCAATCATACCTTGGACAAGGCATTGATCTCCAAAATATATAAAGAACTCGTATGACTCCACACCAGGAAAACAAACAACCCAATTTAAAAAATGACGCCCTGGCTGGTATTGATCAGTGGATTGGGCACGGGTCTGTGAACCAAAGCAATGGCTGTTCAATTCCCAGTCATGGCACATGCCTGGGTTGCAGGTCATGTCCCTAGTATGGGGTGTGCTAGAGGCAACCAGACATTGAGGTTTCACTCCCTCTCTTTCTCTCTCTCTAAAAATGAATAAATAAAATATTTAAAAAATAAAAAACATAAAAGATGGGCAAAGGTCCTGGACAGACACTTCTCCAAGGAGGATATACAGAAGGCCATAGGCTTATGAAAAGGTAGAACTACAGAATATTATGCTAAGTAAAATAAGCCAGGAACTTAATCAACAAAACAAACGAATGAACCTAGGACATGGAAATAAAGAACAAACTGACAGTGACCAGAGGGGAGGGCAGAGGGGAATAACAGGAGAAAGAAGGGGAAGGGTAAAGTCAAGGAACATGTAAACAAATGACCCACGGACAAGGACAATGGGAAGGGGGAGGACTGTATGTGGAAGAGGGGGACATGGGCAGGGCAGGGGAAAGCAATGGGAGAAAAATGGGGACAGCTGTAATTGAACAACAATAATTTTTTTTTCTGAAGAGCTGAACTGATAGAGTAGAAAGGGCCATCTACAAATAGGATGACAGAATGTATTTTCCAGTGGAGATCTTGCAATATTAGAGTGAAATACAGTTCTCTGAAAACTGAGATTGAGGAAATCTCTAACAGAAGAGACGAAGTCATCATTCATTCAGAAGGCCTTTATCTACTTCTCTCACAGTCAATGCTTGGACACTTTCTATGGGAGACAGAACTTTCCAAGGTAGATGCCACATTATCACCAGAACCCAGTGCTATTTTTGAACTTCCTACAGGAAGCGGAGTCCAATTCCCCTCTCTTAGAATCTGGGTAAGCTTGGGACTCACTTGTAACTAAGAGGCATAGGAAATGATGCTGTGTGACTCCTAAGCCTAGGCCAGAAAAAAATTTTGTAGCTTCTGTCTTACTGTTGGATTACTCAGTTTTGAAGTCTTTGGTTGTCATGTAACTCATCCTTCTGTTCAGAGAAAGCCATGCCATGAGGAACCCCAACTAATGAGATGAAGACAGACAATCAAGAGGCCCCCAAGACTTTGAGGGAAAATGATGCCCAGAATGCCCATAGCTGTTACATCTTCAGCAACTTAATGAGAGACCCTGAGGTAGAACCACTGAGACTATGTGGCAGGAATTAGCCCTCCTCTGATTCCTGACCCAAAGACCATGTGGAAGATAATAAGGTAATTGTTGTTGCTTTAAGAGACTATGTTTTGGAGTGATTTGTTATAAAGCCTTGGATAATCAGAGCAGTGCTTTTTGGACAGGCACAATATATATACATATTTTTGGTACTGAAGTACAGTGGTTTGAAGATAAAATTGCTTTTACTTTCATAAAGTTTCAGACTGGTAGAAACAGAAAAAATGAGAAGAATTTGGATAAATACCTTCCAAGCAAATAGAATAAAATGATTAAGAATAATGGTAGAGAAAAAAAAACAACAACAGTAAGCAGATGTGGATAGAGCTTTCTTAGCATTTTGTAGTGAATGACAGGAAAATACCCTCTGTCCTAGATAAGCATTGTTCTTTCCCTCCTTCCATGCTGCTGCAGAGGAAGAGAAATGAGGAGGGGAAGTCTCATGGTGGAGAAAGTTAGGTGGGAAGAAAGAAACGTTAATACCTCACTGGGACAAGTGTAACTGGAGTGATGCCAAAGTGTTTCAAGCCAGTTCCTAGAGATGAGCTAAATGTTATTACAATAATCCCCCTTTTGGGGGCACTCAGGGGTCATGCTTCCTTTCAGGTACTTGTTGTAAGGCAGTGGGCAGAACCATGTCTGACTGTGGATACTTTGTGGCCAGAACAAAGGGCAGAATAAGTGTATACTGTCCCCTACCTCACAGACATAATTTATAGCATTGTAATCTTTCTACTTGTCTCTGCTAGAGTTTCTTATATAATTATTTAATGATGTGAGTTCAATGTGCAATTTGAAAATCTACCTAATTTACCATTTCTTCCCTTAGTGATGTAGTGAGGCACTACATACCATACTGCAGAGGCAGCAGCTTGAATGTGTTGGAGAGAAAGATCATTCAATACCAGACAATTAATACTTAAGCAGTCTCCAACGCGCTCTCCCTGGGCCCCAGGAACCATGACAGATGCTAGGAAGTTTCACAGATCAAAGACAGAATGAATCATGTTGAAGAAATAGTATCAGACATTCCAGTCTTGGACTATCGCTGTGTCTCCAGACATCCTACATTGTGAAGAGAATGAGTTTAACAGGGCAAATGCAATAAGAGAAAAGGAGCAGAGGTTGTGATCTTAAATTGAGTCAGTAGTCTGGAAAAGGAGACATGAAGAATATGACCATCAGTGTTGGAGCAACTTGTTACTGTAATAAGTCCAGGAGTCACATGTACAGATCTCTGACATTAGTGAATATATGTTAGTAAATTGGGGTGATTATGAATATTCAAGATTCTTCTGAATGCACCAATCACATTGGCTGACAATATGAGACAAAGCACAGAGTGAGTGGGAATGAGGGACTACATAAACAAGTATTAAGAGTCCTAGTTGGTTAGGTATATCTGATTCACTCCCACCAGCTCTTCTCCAAATATATTTCCCTGTGAAAATGTAGGCAAAACTGATAGATAACAAGGGGAGTCTTACCTGGAGGTGAAATATTCTACTGCTCCAAGGCAAGTTAGAATAAGTCATCATGTCTTGTAGCAAACCAGTTTCAGAACACTTGTTTTCTACATGGGGCAATCTGATAGGCAGCAGTTTCAAATTCAGGTTCATAATAACTGGAATGTGTAATAATTATAATGTCACCTAGGAGAGGCTTCAGATGACCTCTATGCAAACTCACATAAAATGAGGCTCTTAGTCTTAGCTCAGTTTTTAATAGAGAAATGTCCATACTACTCAGTGGGTAATAAACAGAAAAGTAGACACATACTGGGGCTTCCCTTCCTCATCTTGATATATATGGAGATGGGAGAATGTGTCTGGTCATTTGATTAGAAAGCTGGAGACATCAAATTTGTCAACAAGCATAAAATTCAAAGTGGTGAGGGACAGGAGAGAAACTCAAATTAGTAACATGCCTCTGTTTCCAGTGCTCATTCAGACAGAGGTTCAATGGCTGGAAATTATTGAAATGAAGCAGATGTCATGGGATGCTGCAAATGAGCTACTCCCAGTGGCGGAAATTGTGCCTACTGTGTCAGAATCCTTGTTAAATCTCCACATTGTGAATAATCCTAAAGTACCTGCTGGTGCAACTTTCCTTTTTGTTGCCAACTTGAACAAATGTATGGGTAGAGTTTGAAGCTCTGGCTTTTGCTTGGAGCTGAAATTAACAGCATCTGTCCAATCATTAGATTTTGGAAAGGCCTGAGCCCTGACCACTGCCATGCTTGCCATTTCAGAGTGCACTTCAGTTTCGCACGCCAGTCACTATCTTTACTCTCTCCTCCCATTTCAGCTGGTCAGTCTCAAGTTACATTGCGTGGGAAAAGAAATTCTGGTAGTCTGGAAAAACCAGGTTTCCTCTTGGTTTCTCAACTGAGTATAATTTTTCAAACCAACCGATGTAAAGCATCAAAGAGGTGAGAAAACATTCAGATTTATGCTGAGGGTTTTGTTGTTATGATTTTTGAAAAGGTGGCCCAATCCAAAGCATTCTTGGTCCTGAAGGAGATGAGAGGTGGGGGAAGCTTAATGACATGCTTTTCTTTTTCAAATCTGTAAGCACAATGATGCCTTGCAACATTTCACCAGCTCTGAGGCCTGCACTGTATGTTGGTAAGAAGCTCAGTGATGTTTTCTAATTCAGGAACTGGTGAGGTAACCATTCAGAAGTGGCAAACTGAGATAGCTAATGAAACCACTTTTGTTACAGGGAAACTGTCTTTATATGTAGGTAGAGTATAAGACCACTAGCGACTGAAAGTTTACAAGGCAGTTCTTTGTGTTCTGAAATGCTACTGATGAAATCTGAGTGCTTTCCCATTTCAATGCTGCCCCCTGAACATTTGTTGTGCTGTCACCTGAGGGAAGCAGGTCCTATTGATCATTCACTTGCTTTACCACAACCCAGAATTGCACCAGTGGGCAGCTGGGCAGGGAAATCTTCCACCTAAAGAATGCCAGCAGCTTACAGACACCAGCCACACCACTTTTTGTTGAGGCTGGGCCCATAATATTCTATGTTAAATATTGAACTTCAGTTAAGTACTGAAAATATGAAAGAGAAAAGAATTTCCTAATTCAGCATTTGACCTCACCTCACTTTACAGCAAGGTTGTAAATTACAGCAGGATGACTTTCTTAAACCTTACATTAGCTTTCATTCCACAAAGGATATTATTTAGAATATATGTTTTTTCCCTTTCTTTTCCACCAGTACAATAAAAGCATCTGCCATATAGTCTATTATATACACTTCAAATGGATAGACATTTTTAAATACAAAACTTTTAAGTGCAATATAAAAAGTAGTTCAAAGGTGTAAATATGTTTGACTTCATAAAAGAAATGCTTCATAGTTCATTACTCATAATTAAGTTGAGTTTCTTCCTCATGGTTAAATATTCACTGTCTGTCTGTCTGCCTAACTCATATTTTTTTTTTACTTCAGTACTCATAAATTATTGGTTTATTCCTCGTGGATAAATATTCACTGTCTCTCTATTCACCTGACTCATATTTTTTCCATGGATTTTTAGCACTTTTAGAAATAAAGGATATATTTAAGCTCACTGCACAGGGAATTTTATTATAGATTATGGGAAACTGACAAAACTTAGAACTGATATGTTAAACAACTTTCATAAATCAATGTGGGAAATTGGGTTGGTGAGTTCACAGTGATGACTATGAGTCCTCCATAGGTGGTCTACTAGAATCACACCACTTAACAATAATTATATCCATTTAACTGTGTTTAGAAAAATATGCTTAGAACATTTAATCCTATAATCTGTAAAAATTGAGGTATGTGAAATTTTTCTAATCACTATTCAGCTAAATTATCTATATGCTCAAAATTATACTCAATTACATACAATCCCTAAACGATGGAGTGGCAACACTCTGTTTCCAGAAGCTTGCCTAGGCATGAGATAAAATGCCCAAATCATGGGTTTCACAGGTAACTTACACCATTTATTATGACTGCAAATTTATGAAGCTTGTTAATACTTCTTTAGTTCATTTGCATATATTTTCCATATATAAAAATAGTATAAAGATGCTCAGAAATGCTTGGTTTGGGGATGAATTGGTATTTGGGTTTCAGTCACCAAAGATATGATAAACAACACTGGGCATTAATGTACTAAAGAGATTGAGCTTTTTAATGGGACATCAAATAAGACTTTATTAGCATCTATCAGGTTCAACCTAAAGCTTAGGGATAGTATTAATGAGCATCATCTATCAGTGTGTCTGTATCCCTTAAAACTAGCAAGCCATAGAGTACTTTATACTTTTTTACCTTTATCTTTAGAATTAGCTGACATTCTATCCTGTTACACTGGCCTTACTATTAGTAATAGTGAACCAATTTATAAACCCATTAGTGACACTTTTTCCAGAAGATAAAAACAGTCAAAATTATCTGGCAGCAATTAATCTTAATGGCTGTATGCAGTAAACAGCAATGGGCTAATTCCAGCTCTGTCAGCCCCATCAAACAATCCGCATTAGGCAGCTTTTCAGTGATCCATTAAGCATATTCAGAACAACAACAAATTCAATGCTGAAGGCATATGCACTAAACATTACAACAGTGATCTTCTGAAGCCATCATTATCTCTTAAATAGTACTTCCCCCATGTATTATCATTATGCTGTACATTAGAAATACTTTGATTAAACTCCCTTAATTCATAACAGACAGCTGCAGACCATTTATGCAGTTAATCTCAACACAACAGCTATTGAGGAAATATAACAAATGAAGGCTGTAAACTGGAAGTCATTACTATGAAAGATATGGGTTTGTAGCCCTCTCAGAGCAGAGTACATCGTAAGGATGGGCTTCAGGCTCACAATAATGGGGATGGAACCGCTAATGACCTTGCACTTTCCCTGTAACACCTGTCCCTAGGGTTGTTATGCCCTAGGCTCAAAGTGTGATCACTGTGAACAATTCGTGGACTAACCCAAGGGTTTGACTGAGGAGAGCCAAAGCTATGGTTAACCTCTATTTTTCAGCTTTGGTATGAAGAAGTCAGGGTTTTGGATGAATGTTAATAATCTCATTGATTTCACTGAATCCTTACTCCAAAGCACTGAAAACCTGTTCTGGTTGTATGTCATCATTAGCAACAGCTTCTGATTTCCTTTCCAACGAGTAGTGTCTTTTACAATTTAGTTCATAGTACTTGAGTTTGCATTCTTTAAAAAAAAAGGTTTCCTACGAAATTTCCTCTGTAAACTTTCTTTCCCATGTGTGTGGCATTTTCATTTAATGTTCAGAAAAATCGACATGCAAAAAAGGCCCCTCTCCCAAATACAAGTAGCTACACCCCAAATTCATATTCCAAGGAGTAACATATGCACAGGCTTAATTTCATGAACACAAAACCTGTGTAAAATTTCCCCCTATTACACCTTCACAAAATATTTCCTTTTAACAGGTAGAGAAACCATAAACAAGTGTATGAATGGGGTCTATGTGCCTGGCATTTTCTTTCCCCTTATATAGGGTTTATTTCAAGGTTCTAAACCACAGACACCATGTCTACCATCTAATGAAATGGACAACTAATTAAACATAAATTTAGGGCCAACTTGGGCTTTCAGGGTTAGCATCAATGAATTATATATTTATTCCAAATGTAAAGCACCCTCATTGTGGGGTGATAAGGGTTTAGCTTTCAGAGCTAAAGGCCAGTCCTTGTGGGAATTCACATTGAATGTCTAAGGGATTTCCACAGCTGTGGCTAAATTGACCCATTCCTTCAAAATGTCCATGAACACAAGAATATTAATGTTTG
The DNA here is from genome assembly GCA_004027735.1 of Carollia perspicillata. Taxonomy (NCBI): domain Eukaryota; kingdom Metazoa; phylum Chordata; class Mammalia; order Chiroptera; family Phyllostomidae; genus Carollia; species Carollia perspicillata. The sequence goes on along the minus strand of PVKM010030140.1, from coordinate 590 downwards.
TTACACAGTTTGCAGAGAGTAGATTAGCTGGGTGGAGGTATCTCATTGCTTTGGGCCCTCAGGTTTCCTTTGGTGCTACAGAGACCCCTCCTATCTCTCTCCCATGTTCCTGCCCAACCACTCCTGCAACACCACACTTTTAAAAAAAGATGACAGCTCTGGGGAGTTTTTCTTAATATTTTCTCTTTCTCTTAAATTTGTTTGAAAGGCATGGATGTAATGACAGCTTGCTTTGTCCCTTATTTCTCAGACTTGAATTTGGAACACAGATGTGGCAAATCATTCCTGGGCACCTGGACATTCTGAGGCCAACTTCAGGCCCAAAGTACAATTAGAAACAACCAGGATATTTACCAACTTTGATAGAACTTCCCATCTTGAGTCTCAGCTCTCTGCCACCTGAGTTACAAAGCTCTCCCATTACTGAGGCACAAATAAGCTTGAGAAATTATCCCTGTCCTTAGAAATTCACAACATATGTTAGCATAGTAAAGCCTATAAGAAGTTCTAGAGAAAAAAGGCCACTTAACAGTGATCAGCTCAGCATATCTAAAGCCACCCAACTGACTTTTCATTAAGTAGAAGAACTG
>PVKM010030139.1:0-17440 GCA_004027735.1 Carollia perspicillata | reverse complement strand
AAATATAATCTTCCAAAACTCAATGAAGAAGAAGCAGAAAGCCTGAACAGACCAATAACAGCAGATGAAATTGAAGCAGTGATCAAAAAACTCCCGACACACAAAAGCCCTGGACCAGATGGGTTCACAGGAGAATTCTACAGAGCATTTAAGCAAGAACTAACCCCTATCCTTCACAGACTATTCCAAAAAATCCAAAATGATGGAAGACTTCCAAACTCTTTTTATGAAGCCAGCATCATCCTAATTCCAAAACCAGATAAAGACACAACAATGAAAGAAAATTTCAGGCCAATATCGCTGAGGAACATAGATGATAAAATCCTCAGCAAAATATTGACAAACTGCATCCAACAATACATTAAAAAGATCACATACCATGAACAAGTGTGATTCATACCAGGGATGCAAGGATGGTTCAACATTCACAAATCAATAAAGGTAATACTCCACATAAACAAAAGCAAAGACAAAAATCACATGATTATATCAATAGATGCAGAAAAAGCACTTGATAATGTACAATACCCATTTATGATAAAAGCACTCAGGATAGTGGAAATAGAGGGAGGATTCCTCAACATAATAAAGGCCATATATGAGAGACCTACAGCCAACATCATACTCAATGGGCAAAAACTAAAAGGTTTTCCACTAAAATCAGGAACAAGACAAGGTTGTCCACTCTTACCACTTCCATTCAACATAGTATGGGAAGTCCTAGCAACAATTATCAGACAAGAAAAGGGGAAAAAGGCATCCAAATCAGAAAGGAGGAAACAAAACTGTCACCGTTTGCAGATAACATGATAGTAAACATAGAAAATCCTATAAACTCCACCAAGAAATTGCTCGACCTAATAAATGGATTTGGCAAAACAGTGGGATACAAAGTCAATATCCAGAAATCAAAAGCATTTTTGTATACCAACAATGAAACAGCAGAAGCAGAAATCAAGAAAAAAATCCCATTCGATATAGCGAAAAGAAAAATAAAATACCTAGGAATAAACCTAACCAAGGAGGTAAAAGACCTGTATGCAGAAAACTACACAACAGTGAAGAATGAAATCAAGGAAGACACAAACAAATGGAAACATATACCGTGTTCATGGATTGGAAGAATTAACATCATCAAAATGTCCATATTACCCAAAGCAATCTACAGATTCAATGCAATACCTATTAAAATACCAATGGCATATTTCACAGACATAGAACAAACACTTCAAAAGTTTATATGGAACCACAAACGACCCAGAATAGCTGCTACAATTTTGAGGAAGAAGAGCAAAGTAGGAGGGATCACAATACCTGATATCAAACTGTATTGCAAGGCCACTGTAATCAAAATAGCCTGGCTGGTATAAAAACAGGCACATGGACCAATGGAACAGAACAGAGAGCCCAGAAATAAACCCAAGTCTCTATGGTCAATTAGTATTTGTCAAAAAGGGCAGCAACATAAAATGGAGTAAAAACAGCCTCTTCAACAAATGGTATTGGGAGAACTGGACAGCTACGTGCAAAAAAACGAAACTCGAGCACCAACTTATACCATACACAAAAATAAATTCAAGGTGAATAAAAGACTTAAATATAAGCTGTGAGACCATTAAAGTCCTAGAGGAGAACATAGGCAGGCAAATCTCAGATATTTCATGCAGCAAGTTTATTACTGATATGTCCCCTAGAGCAAGGGACATAAAGGAAAGAATAAACAAATGGGATCTCATCAAAATAAAAAGCTTGTGCATGGCTAAAGAAAATAGTATTAAAATGAAAAAAGAACCAACTGTATGGGAAAACATGTTTGTCAATGATACCTCAGATAAGGGTTTAATCTCCAAAATATATAAAGAACTTATATGAACTTGAATGAATATAAAGAACTTACTTCCACTCTAAGAAGACAAGCAACCCAATTAAAAAGTGGGCAAAGGACTTGAACAGACACTTCTCTGAGGAGGACATACAGAGTATCCAGAGACACATGAAAAGATGCTCAATATCACTAGCTATCAGAGAGATGCAATTTAAAACCACAATGAGATACCACTTCACACCAATCAGAATAGCCATCATAAACAAAGCAACAAACAACACGTGTTGGAGAGGATGTGGAGAAAAGGGGACCCTAGTGCACTGTTGGTGGGATTGCAGACTGGTACAACCACTATGAAAAACAGTATGAAATTTTCTAAGAAAATTGAAAATGGAACTGCCTTTTAACCCAGAAATTCCACTGGTAGGATTATATCCTATGAACCCTAAAACACCAATCCAAAAGAACCTATGCACCCCAATGTTCACAGTAGCAGAATTTACAATAGCCAAGAGCTGGAAGCAGCCTAGGTACCCATCAGTAAATGAATGGATCAAAAAACTATGGTACATTTACACAATGGAATTCTATGCAGAAGAAAGAAGGAGCTCCTACTCTTTGTGACACCATGGATGGATCTGGAGAGCATTATGGTAAGTGAAATAAGCCAGGTGGTGAAGGATAAATACCATATGATCTCACCTATAAGTGGAACCTAATCAACAAAACAAACAAGTGAGCAAAGTATAACCAGAGACATTGAAATAAAGAACAATCTGACAGTAACCTGAGGGGAGGAAGGAAGGTGATAGCAGGGGAAAGAAGAGGAAGGATCCTCAATGAACATGTATAAAAGACCCATGTAAAAAGACAATGGAGAGAGAGGATTGAATATGGTATGGCAGGGGAAGAGCAATGGGGGGAAATGGGGACAACTGTAATAGAAAAACAATAAAAAATGAGTGAAAGCAGTGAGGAAAGAAAGAATGGGGGGGTACAGGGAATAAAAATCTTAATGGGTGAACATAATACAGATGTGGGGAGAGATTAAGAATAGTATAGGAAACAGGGAAGCCAAAGAACTTATATGTATAACTCATGGGCCTGAACTGAAGGGAGTGTGGTGGGGGATAAAGCAGAGAAAAAAAATTGGGAAAACTGTAATAGCATAATCAATAAAATATACTTAAATGTGATGCAGCACTGGCTGGCAGTGCCCACGCATTATGGATGAGACATGAGACAAATTCACAAGGACTACCGAGTCCTATGGAGGAAAAGGTGACAGCATGACTACTCCCTCAAGGGGGGAGTGCCTTAGAGCGGCCTGGCCACCCTCTCAAGGAGAGGACACCTTGGAGCGTGGCCAGGAGCAGCCTGGCAACTCTCTGAAGGGGAGAGTGTGCCGACCATTGCCTGGACAGTGGTTTTATTGGGTTTCTTGTGCAGGAATTCAGGTACAATTTATTAATCATTCTCAGGCAGTAAGGATTAGGCAATAGATAAGGAACCATTAGGGCTTATTCTGATTTAGGGTCTGTCAGCTAAAAGGTTATGAAACATTGGAAAGTAAACTGTTTCTTGCTCAGATCTTTATCATTTAACTAAAAGCACTCTTTGCAAAGCAGGTGTCACAGGAATTTACATATCTTTTCTCAGGCCTGATCACCCTGGGAGCCCTCCCTTTTCAGCACAGGGCTGCACTGCCCTTTGTCATTGTTTCAGGTTTAAGTCAGGCAGAGGAGGCAAGGTAGCCTAGCAATTATCAGAGACTTCTCAAGGACTCAGGGGAGTCAGGCTTTGTCAAAGCTGAGGGGCAAGGGCCCAGCACCCCTTTTCTCCATAGCCCCCTAAGTTCTTCCCTGAGGCCTCCACATGATCATGCCTGTCCTAGGTCATTTCCCCCTTGGGGAATCTTACCCGTCATCAGCTAACTGATCAAGCGTTAGAGGCCGGTTATGAAAAAAGGAGCAGAAGTGACACTCCTTCCAGGGAGATAAGCTCTGTCTCATTAGTGGCTTATGGTCCGGAGGTCGCTCACTCAGCCTTAGCCCCGGGGATTTTACAGCTCCTGAAACCAGGAAGGGTGGTTCCCAACAGCAATGAATGGAGAGCATTCTTGAGAACAATCACCTGAAATGAAAGAGCATAAGCTGCAGAGCATGGGATGATAGTAGGAGAGATTTTTGACATTAATTAGCCATGTTACTTACTACAACAAAGTAGCATACTGATGCATACTGATTTATCCTCTCCTATAAAGGATAAAATGCAGCCACCATGGTATTTTTTGTTGTTGTTTCATAACTAAAACTTTGCTAACCAGAACCAGAAGGGCATCTCTGCCAAATGGTGAGTGCACCAGGCAAACGCAGTGAACAAAACCCACATTTGTGAGAATAAAAAGTGCCACAATATGTACCAGGAATAGCAGCTATTTTAAACAGAAAAACTGGCAGATAAAATGGTAGTGTGTAGCAGACTAATTTTAAAAATAGAAAATTATTTTAGATGACAAATTATTACATCTCTACTCAGTTAGAGATGTATCAACATGACAGTAAACATGGCCACACCCTTAAATTTGATAAAATTGGAACTTTTAATAATATAACCCCATGCGTGGAGTTTTCCCACTCCTAAAATTTGTATTTCAGTTGATTGAGTTATGCTTTTACCTCTGTAAGACTAGTTTCCTCATCACCAGGAAATAATAAATAGTATCTATTTAATAAACCTGTTGAAAGAAATCTATGTTAATGCATTTAAAGTCCTCAGGACAGCATCTTCCATATAATACGTACTCCATAAGTGAAGTGGACACAGGCATAAGTCCTGAGATGTTAAACACAGTCTCTGTGGGAACATGTAGTGCAAACATCAATGTGCTAAAGTAAGGAATTACTTACATCATCAATATATAATGCAATGGTGTGCAGTACTTAACATGGTAATATAGATATTTAATTTATTGACATGAAATATGTTCCTTTAAAACTTAACTAAATAAAGGAAGTTGGAAAATATCATTATAGAGATTTCTATTACTACAAAAATGTGTATATGTTTAGGTATGTATACATGTATATATGTATAAAAGGAGTTTTGAACATTATCAGTGCTTCGATACTGTAATTTATTTTAATTTAGCTAGTGGTATAACTCAAGTTTCTTCATACCCTTCTGTGGGTGTGTGTATATGTGTGTATATTTACAAATGAGCATATGTTATCCTTAAACTTACAATGTAACTACTTGAGTTTATCAAATTTAAAATTTTAAAAGCCAGCATTCTTAGTCTAAAAACTGACACTGGTATAAAAATCAGAGTGATAAAAAGCAAAGAACTCTATAAAATAGCACATAAATATTTAATTTATGTATATATTGACTAGAATAAATTGCCAGTAAGACTTTTTCTTTGTACAAGAAGCCATTCTGTGCAACATGTGAATATGGAGGGCAGGTGTATATGCATGGATACAATATTCAGTCAGAGGACAGCAATTTGCTGAGAAATCCAGTCAGAGCTAACAGCTACCAAGAACCAAGCTAACAGCAGGCTTACTGCACAGGAGCAGAGGCCAAACTTCTTCAGCTTTGGCATGTAAAGCATTTTAGATGCTAAGATGACAGAACTGCTCATAAAACCATCTGTTATTTACTGATCCATCTGTTGGTCAGCAGAAAGCCATCAGAACTCAAGAAATTCTCTGCTCTGATAAACAGCACAATTTCTTTTTCTTTTTTTTTTTGACCAAGAAAGATCATTAATGACTTACAGAGTCAGTATTTTATTACAGTAGACCACAAAATAACAATGTGTACTCACTCATTTTTATTATTGTTATTTATAATTATGAAATTCTAGTATCATATTTATGCCTTCAAGTAAGAATATATGTGTATAGCCCTGACCAGTGTGTCTCAGTGGGTTGGGTGTCGTCCCTCAAACTGCAAGGTCTAGATTTGATTTCCCATCAGGGCACGTGCCTGGGTTGCAGGCCAGGTCCCTTGGTTGTTGTTTCTCTCACACATGGATGTTTATCTCCCTCTCTTCTCCCTAAAAGAAATAAATTAATCTTAAAAATATCTATGAATCTATGTGCATAAAAGTATTAAAGATACGAATTAAGCTTATACTTGAACTGATTCGTCAAGTAGTCATAATGTGTGAGAAAATAACACTTAAGCACTTTGTAAACAATCATGTGTTGCTCAAAGATCAGATGAAGTTATAAAAACACTCTAATCTATGTGGTTGACATAACTCAATAAGATAAACAACAGATCTTCAAGTTTCCACGTTCATTAAGAAAATTAAAATGAGACATTCACAACGTTTGTCACTTATAGAACTGTAAATGACTTGGTTATTAAATAAAGAGGCCCAATTTTAAAGGTACGTTGGGGTTCAGCGCCTACATATCCTTATAATGTTTTAATAGATTACTTAGTTGCTTTGTTTTATAAAGTTGAACTTACGGTACAAAAATCAAAAATTTTAAAAGAGTAAAAACACACTGAAGTAAGTGTACACATGTAACCAACTGTCTGTGTTCTATGCCTATATTTTCCCTCCTTCTCTTCTGCAGTTAACAATGTCTAGAAGTTTAATGCAAATAAAGATAGAGTCGCCTCATTCTTTGAAAATGTTATAGCATTCCATTGTGTAGTTGTACTACAATGATTTAATCAGGCATCAAAATCACTTACTTTTCCGCAGTGTTGCTGTTACAAGAGATGCTGCAATGCTTACACAAACAAAAGTTTAAACATCTACGAGCAGATCTGTACGATAAAGTCCTTGAAGTATAACTGCTGGTGTAGTTTCATTTTAGCAGATATTGCCAGACTGTTTTCCACAGTTTACTCTCCTGCTAACAACATATGAATTTCTGTACATGAACAACAAATTGACTTGTCAACATTTTGGTTTTCATCAGTTTCACAATGACACAATTGCAATTTTACATGCATTTACAACTGTGATTGAGAAGTTTCTCATGTTTAAAGCCCATTATGTTTTCCATCTGTAGCTTTCACAATATTCTTTATTGCTCTTTATTTGTTGCCATTTTAACCTGTGACTTTAAGAAGCAGTTATAGGTAAAATCAATCCTTTGTCTGTACTATACTTGCAAACATTTTCCTCATGTTCTTTTTCCCTTGATTTTACGTTCAGTCTCCTCCTATAAACAAGTTTTAAAAGTTTATGTAACAAAAAATATCAAAAAGTCCTAGTTTTAATCCATTTTTGTTCTTTTGTGTCAACTCTTTTTTTGTGGAATCTTAGCCTCTTCCCAAAACTTTTCCTCTTTTAAAACTTTCAATGTATAAAAAGTGACATTGTTGCTTCCTCTGAGTCTCATCTTGCTACTGCTCCCTTTCCTCCTGTGCTCCCTTTCTCTGTCGGTAGTTGCTCTTTATTTTCCGTTTATGTTGTAAGTGTCCTCCAGGGATGCAACTGGCTTTACAGTGAGATGGCATGAATAACTTGCTCCATCGTTTCCTACCTCATGATATTGTCGGTCCTTTTCTTTTTCTATACTTTTTTTCTCGATGGAACTGTTTGGCCTCAAGTTCCAGGCTGCTTGTATTCATCAGTGCTTGACCAACTTCAGAGCATTCAAATACTAAATTTGATTATGTTCAATTTTATGGAATGTAGAGCATCTCAGTGCTTTACAGATCTAAACAAAATACTTCAAAGTACAATTCTTAACAGCCTTTCTATTTCTCAAATGCCATGCCCAGATGGCACTGATATAAGGTTTGCAGTGGAGGCAGTATAAACAGAGTCATTTTACACTTAATAACTTCTATGGGAAAAGATACTTTATTGACTTTATCCTCTGCCTTGTGTTTTTTTTTTTTTTTGGTAAAGAAAAGAAGTCAAATCTAGTTCTATGTTGAGATGAATGTGTCTTGTATGTCAAAAATATCTGCTAAATGAGCTTCTACTTTGAAATTATAATCAGTAAAAAAAACTTCCACTTCATTCTATAATACAATTGAGCATGGCAGGGCAATGCTTTGCTGCCAAAACCAGGAACAATTAGACGTATTACAAAAATCATATTTTAAATGTATCTCAAAGTTGTAAGAAAAATGCTGAAATTTCAGAGAAAGCCCTCTCTGAGGTCTGCAGATCAGCACCACTCTTTTCCATGACTTTTTTGCCAGTATGGATGCCCATTGAATTTGGGGAGAGTAAAACAACAGTCACCTGAGACAGTCAGGAAATAAAATCAGACCTTGAGAAGCCCAAATCCATGGCGGTCTCATCTCAAAATATTTGCTAGATTTTAATGCTACGTGGAATCTGAGAATTGATTGCTGTCCCGAGAGTCTTGGAGAAGTCCTGTGCAAATACTCAGGCCTGTATTTAGTACTGATCTCTGTTTTTACTTCAGCTCATATAACTTTGCAGGCTTTCTTTGATATGTTATGTCAATTCTATTTTTTTAAGGTAGAAATTTTTTGAAAAACAGCTTAGTCATGTTGCCTACTTTTTATGTGCCTCTTTCTTGGAGAATATTTTCTATTGAAGGTTAATATGTGATACTAAGATTTTAATACTTTGTTATAAGTGTATATATAAATGAGAAAAAATATTCGTAATCCTTCTAATCGTAGTCTTTCTTTTTATGGCTGCTAACTATCCAGCCAAGCCATTTACATCTGGGTTTTGAATCCATATACGTCATAAACTCCAGACATTTCTCTTTCCATATAAATAGATAGAGAGCTATGTCTACAATTCTCTACCCATTGGGAGTATTTCCCCTTGCTACCCTCTTGTAATATTATTGCTACGTGGAACAGTTGTGCAGCTGTTTTCTGTCTTTGAATTGCACCTATATATTAAGTGCACTCCTGTGTGAGCCAGGCTTGAACTTTCCCTTCTCCATCAATTGGTTATAAAAGATTCGCCATAAAACTTTGTGTGTGAGTTGCTACATTAATGAATGACACAGGTATCTACTACACACTCCAGAAGCTCACTCGTGCTCTCTGGTCCTGTTTTTCTGGAAGTTCCATAATTACCACTTTTGACTTACAGTGGACTGTCACCTGGTCTGTCCAATTTCAGAATTTAAAAGTAGGTCACAATAAGCAATTGTGGCCACATGGTCATTTAATGCCACATAGTCAGTAACTTTTTCTTCATCAAGACTCGTCAACGCTTGCTGTTTCTCAAAAGGTGTGTAATTTTACACAGAGTCTTTCTTTGGAAATCTAGAGATCTGTATCATGATATCCCCATAGAGGTTTGCTGTGTACTCTACATGATAATTTTCACACTACTTATTTATCTAATATAGGATCTGCGGTGGACTGTGGTTCAAGTTCAGGGTTGCTTGAAATGCAGCTTGACTCTACTGCAGAACACTCTCCTATCCTGGGCCCCATGCGATTCAGACAAACTTAAAGTCACCCAGCACATAAGTCAGAGTAGTATTCTCCAGTGTGGAATACACTAGGTCCAAAACCCAAAGAGGCTTGTTAGGCACCGTGCTTCCTCCATCAGGATGACAGGTGCAAGACACAGTAATGCATCCCACTCTCTTGTTAGTTTTTCCTGCTGTGCCCATAATCATTCAATCCCTACACAATGTACAGAAATGTCAGGCTCCTGAACATTTTTATGGTGCATCTCCCACCTTCTGGAGTACATGGGCATACAAAGGCATTAAACGTGATATCATGTTCTTCTTTCTCTTGTGCAATTAGCATGTCATCATAAATATAGTGGATCGAGGTGATATTCTTTGGACTATTCAAATGGCCAGGGTCTCCTAAGACTGTTTCTGAAAGATACTGGGAGAGTACAAAAGCAAAAGAGCAGAATTTTAAATGTATATTGTTAATTCCATGTAAATTTGTGCAGTCCTGGTAGGAAAAAAATGAATTCATCAAGTCATGGTACAATACAATGTGTACAGCCAAGTATTTATACTGTTTTTGGTTGAGTTTATGATAATACACTTTGATTTACCAGAATCTTTTTTGTTTATATTTAGAGCTGATATAAATGATATGCATTATCTACATGCTTATATTTATATTTATAATGTAAGCTGCTGGCTTACATTATATGACAGTGATCAGCATGCATCCTTTAGCTCTTTAAAACTAGCTAAAATCTTAGGATACAATATGCTTCATTTGTACTCCTTTCACCTTTGGAGGACTGAAAAGTATCAGAAATTCTCACTTGAGAATATCAAATATATCGACTGTTTTATTTTATTTTATTTTATTGAAGCAAGAACACTTAACATAAGATATACCCTCTTAAATCTTTAAGTGTACAACTCAGCGTTACTATAAATACATTGTCACACAATAGGTTTTTAGAGTTTATTCATCTTTCTTAAATGAAGCTTTTGCTGGCTGATTAGTAGCTCCCAATTTCCCTCATGCCCTAGCTCCTGGAAACAATCATTCTATTCTCTGCTCCATGAGATGGATTATTTTATATAGATACCTCACATGAGTGGAATCATGTAGTATTTGTCTTTCTGTAACTGGTTTATTTTACAGCATATTATGCTCAAGGTTCAACCATGTTTTCACACATTGCAGAATTCCCTCCTTTTGTAAGGCTAAATTGCATTCCACTGTATGAACGTACCACCATTTCTTTGTATATTCATCAGTCAATGGACACTTAGGTTGTTTCTACACCTTAGCCCCATGTGAATAGGTCTGCAATGGCCATTGGAGTGCTAATAGTACTTGGAGATCTTTATTTAAAGCCTTTAGGGCAAATATCCAGAAATAGGATTGCTGGATCATGCAGTAATTCTCTCTCTCTTTTTTTTTTTTAGGAATGTTCATACTGTTTTCCTTAGCAGCTGTACCGTTTTGCATTTCCACTAACAATGTTCAAGAATTCTAATTTCTCCACATGCTGGTCAGTATTTGTTGTGTTTTAATTTTTTGACAATAGCCATCCTATGGTTTTGATTTTCATTTCCTAAATTAATGATTGGTGATATCAAGCATTTTTTAAATTCCTATTGGCCATTTGTATGTCTTCTTTGAAGAAATGTCATATAAAAGAATGAAACCAGACCCTTATGTTTTACCATAAAAAGAAAAACTACTCAGAATAAAAACTTAAAGGAAAGACATGAAACTGTAAAAGTTCTAGAATAAAAAAGAAAAAAAAGGGGAAAAGCTTCTTCATATTTGCATGGACATGACACCCAAAGTACAGGCAACAACAACAAAAAAAAATAAAGGTGACTGTATCAAACTAGAAAGTTTCTGCACAGAAAAATACATAATCAACATAGTGAAAAGGCAACCAATGGAATAAAAAATATCTGCAAAATATATATCTGATAAGAGGTTAATATCCAAAATATATAAAAAAAACTACTGCAATATTGGAAAAATCTAATAACCTGATAACAGAATGGGCTAAGCACTCACATGTAATGACCCATCCCAGAAGCCAAGAGCCCAATATGAGGATCTAGCCAATTACCAACTACACTTTGGGGGGGTAATTGTCTGCTCAAGGGAGTGTACAGTGGGAACACTGTGATACCAGATCCTGGCCATGACTTTTTTAAACTGACCTCCTTCCCAACTTATTCTGAGATGTTAATCATAATGGTGCTTTGAGTCTTTTGGCACCAATGCTACCGCAGACTCTATCCAACAGTCCTTGAAATAGCTGCATTGTCTCTCCCTGTGCCTCTTTTACCTATACAAGTGATGGGATCAATTTGGGAAAGTAGTAGGAGATTATTATGATCTATGTGTACCCTTTTCCTTGGAGACTTTTTATTCGTTTGTTTTGTTTCAGGTTTTAAAACTGGTTTAGGATAACTATTTTGGCCAGGGACTATGAATTTTTCCTTGGGGCTCTACTTTCAGTTTCCTGAGCCTTCATCTTTGTTTTGATGATACAAACTGAGGGGTCAGTATTCTTGCAGGTTTATTTGGTTTGGTTATGGGATGCTAGTCTAATTAACATCCCTGTGATCTCTATAAATACTTAGTACCCTTGCTACTGCTCCACTGATCTTGCCACTGTTTATCATAATTTTGCTTTTATTGATTCAATTAGTTAAGTACCACTCACCTTCATAATTTCAGAGTCCTGTTAGACCTATTTTTATCAGCGACTCTAGTTTTGTAATGTTGTTTTCTACCTCTAGATGTCATCTGCATATGTGAGACACCACGAAATTTTTAACAGTGCTTATGCCCTTTTTACCTTCTTAAATTCTGTACCTCTGGCAGTTCTGTGGAACAAAATCATTTTGGCTCTCCCAGCCTTTGTAGTACGTATCCACTTTGTCATGACCACCCTGGGCCTTTTATTCTTTTCTTCCCCTGACTGCTAGAATATTCCTCTACCACTTAATGTGTCAGTCACCATTTTATGTATCCAAGAGCTATTTTAATAAGAATGTATATTAAGAACTGTACATTTTGCTTTATGAAAAATTTACCACAATTAAAAATGTTGATTACTCTATATATGCAAACACCTGAAAATAAAAAGGTCTTGCATACACAAAAAAAATGTTACTTTTTTTATTTCCACAGAATGAAAAACTTACAAAGGACCATGTAGTAATCAGAAATTACTACTGGATAATATAACCAAAACTTATATTAATGATGTAACATAATAAAAGTTTATTTCTCACTCATAAAACATAAGCGAAGCCAAGTATCTCTTCTGAGGATTTGCAGTCTAAGCTCTTTCATAGGGAACCTGCTTGGTTTCACCCTGCAGCTCTGACATTCCCGAGTGTTTCTTTCAGCATCATGGAATCTCAGAGACTAGTCTTACAACTGGTATAAATCACTTCTGCAACGTATATTTTCTGGAATTAATTACATAGCGTCCAGATGATGATACTTATATAAATATAGACATAAATACAGATATTGATAGACCAGCAAAGGCATATGGGCACTTTCTGCATAAACAGAGAAGAGAAAACAAGAAAGTTTAGCATCTAGCATTTCTCTACTACAGCATATATTATTCTTTTTTTGTATAATACAGTAGAGAGTAATAAAGTACATGTGTAGCCTCATGCAAATAAAATCAGCAGCAAATATTTTGATTAATATAATGAAAGAAAATAAATATACTTAAAACTGTGTTTATGAAAAATTAGCAACAAAAATGGTATTTAATATGAATTTAAGGCCATTGAAATTGTAGAATAAATTTTTAGAATAATAATGTACTTCAAATTTTCTAAGTCATTAAGAGTGTGTGGGGGGGTAATGATTTCATATTATTATTTATATCCTAAATCAGAAACAGGTGGCCTCTGCTGTTTTGCTGCCAATTTTCTGATGAGCATCCGGTCTGTATCCTGGACAGCAGAGTTCCCACTGCTACTCTGTCATTACCGCTTTGCAAAGGATCAATGCTGCCTAGAGTGCCAGGTCTCCAGAAAAACCTGCAGGAGATTTACAGAACTAAAAATGTGCTTAATTTATTTTGGTGTTAACAACCCTGAATCACCCTGTGTTCAACACAAACACAGGGTTTTCTCTCCATAAAACTAGATTCACAGGACCATGATGTCAGGATATCTTTGTATATTCTTTTCTTTACTGTCTTTCACTCTAAGCACATGTGCATTAAGCTTTCTCCTTTAAGGTCACTTCATGATATGCAAATTGATATGCAAATAGATCCCCGAAAGTTGATCGCTAGTGTTAATCTAGGATAATCCAGGGTCACCCCTTTAGACTAATAAATCTCTGTCCTAAAATGCCGAATAGGAGCACAACATACAGAGGGAGATTTGCAAAATTAAGACTGTATCAACGTACAAATCTTATTTTATTCATATGGCTTTAGTGCTTTTACCAGTTATAGAATAGAAAGTAAACAAAAGGTTATAGTGTTATCCAATTTTATGTCATTCATTCATGGTGTGTGTATTTAATAGTATTAACAATATGGATTTGTTACTGAGTGAATTTTATTTAGGTTGAATATTATATGTATTAAATTATATAAATAAAACTTAATGAAAATTAAAATATTGTATTATATTTACAAAATTTATGTATAAAATTAGAGAAAATTAAAATCAATACAGTTCCTAAAATGATTAATTAATAGTTTGTGATTAACTAGTAGTTGGTTGAGATAACTATGTGTACTGAGGGGAACCTCTATAAGTATTAAAATTAATATCTGATACCCAAAGTTTGAAAAATACTTAAAACTTTTTCTTACAATATATAAATATATGCATATATTGTGATTAATTATAAAGCATGTTATAAATTTGTTGTTATTGCTAGTTACAATATCAAATACTGTAAAAACAATATTTTATGTAGGTTAAACAAATTCAAGTTAGATCACTTTTGTTGTTGTTTTCTGTTATCTTAAATAAGAAACAAAGTCATAAACAGAGGAAAATTAAATATGAAAGAGTTAAGAATACTATATATACATCATTTCTTTAATAAAAATTATTTAAATGTATGATAAACATTAATTTCCTCATTTAAAATTTCCACTGAAATCTGAATAACATATTCTCTGTTCTTTTGGAGTTATACTAAATCCTGCCTGTTCCTCACAGCTGCACTGCCCAAATTCAACCACTACTCTAGAATATGGGATTTTCCTCTTCCAACAGTTATAGCTGTTACTCAATATTAGGTGTAGTCACCTCTGAGATCATCCATTTAATCTCTGACAATAACTGACTAGTGTGAACCTAGCTGTTCACGTACTAGTATCGTACATGAACTAATCCTTCCAGTCCCTTCACTTATATAATTTTAGATTTTCTGGGAAATAATTTTAGCTTGGCTGTGTATATTTGACATAAAATGAAAGGACTAGCAGCCTTATGATGTAGTTTTTGCTTAATCTAAAATATTAATGACAGTTTTCACTATTTCACTTTTCTCAATTAGATTTCCTAATCTAAAACATCATTATTCTTTGGAATAAACTTCAAAATAAACAGTTGCAGTAAAATATCTTGATCAAATCAAAACTTAATGCTTTTCAAAATTGTCATTTTCTATTGTTTGCAGTTTGATTTACAATGATGAAAATTTAGCTTTCAAATGAAATAAGACTGTGTTGTGCCTTATATGGAAAAAATCTAAAATCAATCACAAGCTTTCAGTACAGAGATGACACCAGAAAGTGAAAATTCCAAATTTAGCTTCTTAGTAATAATCCCAAATTTACAGGAAAATATAAAAAACAAAAACCTTAACTCTCTGCTCAGTGAAACAAGGAAATAGTTAAAACCTAACACTGTAACATAGGTTGAAAGCTCAAAAAACCATTGTGAATCACTGAGCACTGTTCCATTGGAAGGAATCTGAGAAGTATCAAGGGACTGGAAGTACTTTGCTTCAAGTTCAGAAATTGCCAGATAAACTGTAAATTATACTTACCCAAGTTGGCAGACACAGTCTGAGACAGTAAACCTAATCTTTTAAAATGTTGAAACAGTGGGTGAGTAAATACACACTGGAGTAAGGAATGGAGCACACAGGAAAAAACCTATATGAGTGTGGTTCCCAGAAGTATAAAATCTTATCAGAACACACAAATTTAAAAAATGAAGAAGAAAAATCCAGGAACCTAAAGTTGCATGGCAGAGGGAGAATGTGCACTAGTAAAACAATTTCCATGAGTCAGATGAAAGTTTTTAAAACAAAAACCAAAAGACTTAATCAAATTATCTTTTTTTAATTTTAATTGTTATTCAAGTACAGTTTTCTGTCATTTACTCCTGTCCCAGTCCACCCCCCAGTGCTCCCCACCTCCCTCCCATTTTCACCCCCCTTAGTTTTTGTCCATGTGTCCTTTATACTTGTTCCTATAGTCCCCTCCCTTTTTCCCTGAAATTCCCTCCCCTCTCCCCTCTGGATACTGTCATCCCCTTTTCTATTTCAAATTATCTTTATGAAGTAGGAACACAGAGACACCGACCTCAGGGATTTGATAGCAGATCGGTAAGGAAAAAAGGAAACATAGCTAGAATAGATGTTTAAAACAAATAGCACTTAACAGTGAAGGTAAAACAGGAAGGGAATCAAGGGAAACTAGTCATTACTCATAAATAATAATAACTATAATAATAACCATACAGTTCATAAAGTTTAGAATCATGGCAATCAGGCACTGTGATTGAGGCAAACAGAGAGATAAAAATGATCAGAGAAAATAATATATGTAAAAGTCAAAGAAGATGCAGAACATTTATACTTGAACTTCTCAAACGGAAAACTCCAAGATCACATTTAAAATAAAACTCGCTGGTGCATATTGAAAACATATACCAAGTTCAGATGAAACTGCCCCCAAATTGTGTTATTTGGCTATAGCATAGTAAGGTGATTGAACACTATTATAAATTGAACACTTGGGGAGGCAGACCAGAGAACAAGTCATTTTGACGTGGAAAGCCCAGTGTGGCTTCAACTTTGTCATGGATGGTAATGGAGCAATACCTGCCAAATTGCTAGGAGATGGAGCATGTTATAAGGATTTTATATATTAAATACCTCTTACATATGAAACTGACAGATAATTAATTTTTCATATTTAGGAACTAACAGACTATTGACCTTACAAATCCTTGTCAATATACCAAATAACTACAACAGAATATATATTACTTTATCCAAATATGTAGAAATAATAATTAATAATTCTATAAGAATAGAACATAAAATGTTGGCCTGTCTATGGTCTGTAATTTAAACACTAAAAATAGTAAAAACCAAACTCCACTGCATTATAAAAAAAAAGAAAAAATCACATGACAGAAAATAGCTATGTTTAATGTCAAACAGATATTGAAAAATAATTGTCACTTGTAGCAAAAGATAAGAACTAACCTTAATGATAGGGAAAGTCCTGATTTAAAAAAGACAAAAATGCATGTACATTTCACACCAGCAACCTCACTTATACACATACATGCAAATAGCCTTTGCGGGGCTGAAAAATGGCTTCTTCCTCATCCTAAACTTGTGACTACTGTTACCTTGAATGACAAAATGGACTTTGTTGTTGTAAATTAAGACTATTTGACATGCGGAGCTCGTCCTGAATTATCAGGCTGGTCCCAACACAGTCCACGTGGGTCCTCATAAAACCAAGGAAGAAAGCTCCGTGTGAACAGAGGGATGTGACAACAGAGTAAAGGGAATGCAGAGAAAGATGAAGATCCTGCCCCACAGCTTTTACTCAGACACAGACAAGACGACACCTTGATTTGAGGACTTTTGACCTCCAGAATGTAAAATAATAAATTTGTGTGGTTTTTTAAGTCACTAATCTTGTTAGTAATGTTAATATTATTAATGTTAGTATTAATAATGGTAGTAAGGCACAAAATTATATGTCTGTTGATGTAATGTGATATGAATTACATGGTAGACACATAAAACAATATACAGATGAAGTATTATAGAATTGTACACCTGAAAACTATATAATTTTATTGACCAATGTCACTGCAATAAATTCAATAAAAAATAAAAGGCATATATGACAATCGAATATATTTTGGAAAAAAATAAGCATTAAAGTGGTGCAAGTCTGTTTGCCCTTATGACCTGACATTA
>PVKM010030138.1:0-17422 GCA_004027735.1 Carollia perspicillata | reverse complement strand
TCATTAACCAAGGTATTGTCTTAAAGGTAGACATACAGGTGAAAGAAAGAGAATATGAAAGTCTAGAAATAAATCCACACATATATTACCAATTGATTTTTGACAAAGCTAGCAAGGGAAGTTGGTTAGGAAAGGATAATGTTTACAGTAAATGAGCTAGAACAGTAGATTTCCATATTCTCCCTCCCAAACCACCCCCAAACAAAAAAACTACAGCATTGTCTCACATCATATACAAAATTTAAGTAAAAAGAGATTATACACCTGAAAGTAAGAGCTGAAACACTGGAACTTTTAGAAGAAAGCATGGGAGAAAATCTTCGTATCCCTCTCTCTAAAAATAAAGTTTTTTTTAAAAAGGAGTATTTTTAGCCCGATAATAAGACTAACTTTTTTTAAAGAGGGAAAAAAATTGAACTGAAATTTTACAAAAAAATAAGAGAATGGCCAGTGTGCACTCAAAAAGATGGTCAACATATTGGTTTTTAAGGAAATGCAAATTAAAACCAAATCAGACACCACTACACACCCACTTGGATTGCGGAAATTTAAAAGACTGGTTATAGCAAATACTGTCAAGAATGTGGAGCCCCTGGAACACTCATAGAACTCTCAGAGTTCTAAATGATAGAACCATTTAATTTAATTTTTTAATTAAATTTATTAGGGTTACATTGGTTAATAAATTATATAGATTTCAAGTTTATGATTCTGTAATATATAATCTGTATCTTGTATTGCATGTCTGCCACCCAGTCAAATCTCCTTCCATCACCATACATTTGACCACTTTTACCCTTTACTATCACTCCTAATCCATCTCCCCCCCCCAGTAACCACCATACTGTTGTCTGAGTTTTTGTTTGTCTTGTTTATTCATTTGTTGCATTCAGTTTTAAATCCCACATGTAAGTGAAATCATACGGTTCTTAACTTTTTCTGTTTGACGTATTTTGCTAGTATCATATTCTCAAGATCCATTCATGTTGTTGCATCTTTTATGGCTGAGTAATGTTCACTCCATTGTACGTATGTACCACGTAGTCTTCATCTAGTTATCTGTTAAAGGAGACGTCAATGTGATACAACCATTTTAGATAACAATTTGGGCAGTTTCTTTAAAAGTTAGCCCTGGCTGGTGTGGTTCAGTGGATGGAGTGCCAGCTTGCAAACCAAGGGGGTTGCCAGTTTGATTCCCAGTCAGGGCACATGCCTGGGTTGCAGGACAGGTCCCCAGGAGGGGGCGCATGAGAGGCAATCACACATTGATGTTTCTTTCCCTCTTTTTTTCCTTCCCTTCCCCTGTCTCTAAAAATAAATGAAAAATTTTTTAAAAAGTTAAACATACCTATCATTTCACCCAGCTATTTCATTTGCAGGTACTGTTTACTCAAGAAATAAAAACATCCCTGACTGGTTTGGCTCAGAGGTTTGGGCACTGTCCCCAAACTGAATTCCCCGTTAGGGCACATACTGGGTTATGGGCTGGGTCCCCATTTGGGGGCGTGCGAGATGCAACTGATGGATGTTTTTCTTTCACATCGATGTTTCTCTCCCTCTCTTTCTCCTTCCTTTTCCCTCTCTCTATAACATAAATAAATAAAATCTTTTGAATAAAGGAGACTAGCTATTAAAAAAAGAAATGAAAGCATATGTCCACAAAAATTTATATGTGAATATTTTAATATCTGTGTTTATCATAATAGCAAAATAGGGGAATAACTCAAATGTCCATCACTGGGCAAATAGAGAATAAATCTGATATATCCATACAGTGGAATACTACTCAATAATAAAGAAGAAACATGATTTTTTGGAATTTTATTTTTTTAATTATATTTTATTGCTCATCCCAATTTTTCCCCCTTTGCCCTCCTCTACTGCCCACATTCCCTCAGTAGGCAATCCCCATACTGTTATCCATGTCTGTGGGTCATGCATATATGTTCTTTGGCGACTAGATTCCTTGTGCTGTACTTTATACCCCTGTGACTATTCTGTAACAGTCAATATCTACTTCTTAATCTCTTCACCTTTTCCCCCCATCTCCTCCTTCAAAACATTCTCTGTATCTGTGATTCTGTTTCTGTTCTGCTTATTTGTTTATCTTGTTTTTTAGATTCAGTTGTTCACAGATATGCATTTATTTCCATCTTATTGTTCATATTTTTGATCTTCTTAAAGAAGACCCTTTATAATTTCATATAATACTGTTTTGGTGGTGATGGACTCCTTTAGCTTTTTTTGCCTGGGAAACTCTTTGTCCTTCAATTCTAAATGATAGCTTTGCTGGGTAGAGTAATCTTGTTTGTAGGTCCTTGATTTTCATCACTTTGAGTAATTCTTGCCTGCAAAGTTTCTTTTGAGAACTCAGTTGATAGTTTTATGGATACTCCTTTATAGTCACTCTCTGCCTTTCCCTTGCTGCTTCTAAGTTTCTCTCTTTATCTTTAACCTTTGACATTTTAATTATGATGTGTCTTGGTGTGTTCCTCTTTGGGTCCAACTTATTTGGGACTCTCTGTGTTCCTCAACTTGTATGTTATTTCCTTCAACAAATTAGGGAAGTTTTCTTTCATTATTTTTTCCAAATAGATTTTCAATTTCTTGCTCTCTTCTCCCAGCATTCCCCCACACCCCCATGATACAAATATTGGTACACTTGAAGTTATCCCAGAGTCTCCTTACACTGTCTTCATTTTGGGAAATTCTTACTTCTTGCTGTTCTGATTGGTATTTTTTGCTTCCTTATATTCCAAATCTCTGATTTGATTCTTGGCTTCATTCACTCTACTGTTTACTCCCTATATATTGTTCTTTATTTCAATTAGTGTATCCTTTATTTCTGACTGGATCTTTTTTATGCTATTGAGGTCCTCACTAAGTTCCTTGAGTGTTCTTACAACCAGTGTTTTGAACTCTGAGCCTAGTAGATTGCTTGTCTCCATTTTGTTGATTTCTTTTTCTGGAGTGTTGTTCTGTTCTTTTATTTGGGCCATATTTTTTTGTCTCCTTATTTTGGCAGCCTCCCTGTGTTTGTTTCTATGTATTAGTGAGAGCTGCTATGATTTCCTATCTTGATAGCATGGCCTAATGTAGTAGGTGACCTGTAGAGTCCTGTGGCACAGCTTTCTCTTTCACGTAAGCTTGATACTTGAGTTGTACCCACTGTGTGAACTGTATACATCCTCCTGCTGTAGTTGAGCCTTGATTAATTTTGGTATATCCAAGGTTAGCCACCACCTCTGTTCTCTCAGGGTCTCCTCAGCATAAGGTACAAAGCAATCTGCAGGTCGGTACTACTTGTGCTGGGCTTGGAGGTGCCCAGGTAAGTCCAGGCTGTGAACCAGGAACAGCTGTAGCTAGTACCAGGCCTGGTGTCCCTTAACTAGAGGGCTCCCTGAGGCCATAGGCTGCTTGTTTGAAAGAATTTAGGAAAATCTGAAGCATGACAGATGTGAGGTAGTATTTCATTGTGGTTTAATTTGCATTTCTCTGATTATTAGTGCTGTTGATCATCTTTTCGTATGTCTACTGTCCATTTGTATGTCCTCTTTGGAGGTGTCTATTCAGGTCTTCTGCACATTTTTTAATTAGATTGTTTGTGTTTTTGGTGTTGAGTTATATGAGTTCTGTGTTTTGGATAGTCACCCCTTACTGGTTGTATCATTGATGAATAACTTTTTTCATTCAGTAGATTGCCTTTTGGTTTTATTGATGTTTTCCTTTGCTGTGCAAAAACTTATTAGTTTGGTGTAGTCCCATTTGTGTTTTTGTTCTGTTTTGTTTTGTTTTTCCCCAAAGATATATATTAGAAAAAATATTATGGAGGGAAATGTCAGAGTTTACTGCATATGTTTTCTTCTAGGAGTTTTATGGTTTTGAATCTTACATTTAAATCTTTAATTTATGTGAGTTTATTCTTGCAAGTGATGTAAGAAGGTGTCTGGTTTCATTTTTTGGTGTGTATTTGTCCAGTTTTCCCAACATCATTTACTAAACAGGCTGTCTCTACCCAATTGTGTGTTCTTTTCTCTTTTGTCATAGATTAGTTGAACATAAAGGAATGGCGGTATTTCTGGGCTCTCTAATTCTGTTCCATTGATCTGTAAGAATGACTTCTTTTATCAGCACCATTCTGTTTGTTACTATAACATTTTAGTATTATAGTTTGATATAGCATGACATCTCTGACTTTCTTTTTCTTTCTCAAAATTGTTGTGGCTATTCAGGGTCTTTTGTGGTTCCATATAAATTTGGGGGATTATCTTTTCTAGTTCTGTGAAAAATGCTGTTGGTATTTTGATAAGGATTGCATTAAATCTGTAGATTCCTTTGTATAGTATGGGCATTTTAATGATGTTAATTCTTCCTATCCATGAACAAGGTATATGTTTCTATTTACTTGTAAGAAAGAAACAAGCTATTGGTAACTGTACCTACATGGATGAATCTAAGAGGAATGAAGACCACAAGAATGGCAAATATAGTTCTATATATGAACTATATATGAACTATGAACTTTAAAGTTTAAATACTAATGTATTCTGTTTCATAACACGTGTAGAAGTAAAATGTCCAGAACCACATCAATGGAACAATTACTGAAGGCATAGGTACTGTTTGACTTAGAAAAGAGATGATTTAAGGGAACTATAATAACCAAATTCAGTTATTTCAAAGATTTGTTTGAAAGAATGAAGGTGCCTCGTTAGCACAGTACATAGTGTGTCAGTCTCATAATCTGAAAGAATAAGGTCATTGATTTGTTTTCTCTTGCTCTGGTATTTCATTTCTGAACCTTTTCCCATTTTACAACAGGTTGCTAAACTCACATGTGCTACACGCTTCCATGGGTACAGCTATATTTTGATAAACCTAAAAAACTTCTAACCTCCTATAAGTATGTAGAATTACATCATGAGAATCTAATTCCAAAACCAGGTTGAGATTTCAATACTAATTAATGACTATACATTAGTTGAAAAAGTTGGCTCAACTCTTGCTCTAAAGTTATTACATTTGTTTTCTTTGAAATACCTCATGTGTGATCAAAATAAAATGTCTTATGGGTGTTGTAAGTGCTGAGTAATAGCCACACACCTAAAGCATTTGAATATCAATGCAAACTTTAAGTACAAACATTCAGTCATTTCGAGATGCCTGGGTATTACACAACACACACACACCCAGCTCTCTCCTATTAACAAGTTAAAGAGGCATCTAATGTTTCCTTAAACTTTAAAATGCCTTAATAAAAACTAATATCAGAATGACTGGGAGTTTCGTTTTGACCATTCTTTTTTCCATGTGAAAGTCACAGTGTTTATGAATTCCCCATGAATAAAGAACATTCTAAATGGTTCAATTGTCTGAGGTTACCAGAAAGAGCCGAAAAACATTCTAGCTTTTTTTTTGTAGGAATATACACACAAATTCTAAAGAGAATCCAGGAAAAACTCAGTTTGTATTAATTCCTTATTTGGTATTTCTTGTCTTTCCCCCCAAAAAGTTTGTAAGTACAACTTTAGTAGTAGAAATATTCCAAAATTTGTTAACTACAGTACTAAACTTATATATGACCTTCCAAATCAAGTGAAAAGCCTATATGACTCATCTTTCCTTACCAAACGCTTCCTGTACCCTCTGACAGAAAACTGTCACAAATAAATAACGGTGAGTCCTTTAATGTGTAAAATAATTTTCAGAACCTTAGCATACCCATTAGCACCAAGAGGAAGTATATACCTTGTAGTGTTTCTAGCACAAATCCTTTACATGTAGCAACCATGTGGAATTCTCAGTTTGGGGGTTAGTTCAGCCATTCCATTTAATTTAGCAAAAATGAAACTGATAAAACAATAACATCATTCTCAAAACATTTACGAAGTGACTTTTGAGGTCCAGCATGAATCATTTCTAGTATTGTGTGTCAGTTTCTCAAGGAAAATTGTCATTGAGTTTTATTTAGAGATGCTATGCACTCATTTTAATAAATTTGTATTATTTTCCAAAGAAACAGAAATTTTCAAAGTGACAGGAGAAAACTATGAATTTTGCTGTACCCTTGCTTCATATTTTGTTTTTTCAGTGTGTTTATTAATCCTATTTCTAATCAACTTGTAATGTTTTTTTCTATAATTCTTTTCTTGGGTGAATTATTTTCTAAACAGTAATATCATTTAAAATTATTCTGTCCAATTTTCCACTTAATCTAACATGAAGTTTTAATTCACAAGTTAATGATATAATTAATTTATCACTTAAGTATACAGTATGAGGATAAAAATAATTTTTTATTTAGAGTGATGTAGGAAGCCCTGCAATAAATTATTTAAACCCTAGTTGATCAACAGTGTGAAAATTATGTTAATTTCTTAAATCGTTTTTTCTTACTAAAAATATTGTTTAAATATATTTAAAGTATATTAATCAGCAATTATATAACTTGCTATTATAGAGAAGGAAGAAGTTTCACAGTCATATATTTATTACTCATTCACTTTTTTATAGCAGTTTTTATTGAGATGCATGTCACATAATATAAAATTTCACATTTTAAAGTATATATACTTCACTGATTTTTAGTTTATTCTCTGTGTTGTGCAACCATCACAACTACCTAATTCCAGACACTTTCATTAGCCCCCAAAATTATGTATTTATTAGTAGTTATTCCCAACTCTCCCTTCCCTCATCTCCTAAAAACCACTAATGTTCTTTCTTTCCATGTGGATTTGACTCTTCTAGCAAATTGAAACATATCCTATTTATTCTTCAAGAGTAGGAAATTCAGTTTAAGTCAGTAATCTGTTATACAAGGAAGATCACTTAAAGCCCTTAGAAGTAAAAGCTTCTTGACCTTATTCTGATTTAGTACCTAATCAGTAGTGCCTAGTACACTGTTCTTTAATAGGTGAATTATAAGTGTATAGAGATAGTGATTCCCTTAGCTCTCCTAGTAGTCATGCATGTTCCAGGGTAGCTGGAGTCCCTGGTAACTCCATTTTCCAGCAGCCTTCTGTGCTTCCCAATTTTTTCACTACATGTCAAGTTAAAACAGATTGAGAAACATAGCTCTAATTGTTTCAGGAAAATGTCCATTTTGATTATATTTCCAGTAGTAGATCCTGAGGAATTGATCTGAGCTTCTTTTCTACTTGGCATTTACCTTCTCTATACAAAGAATACCAATATTCAAGTAGTTAGAGGGAGACCTAAATGGTTAGAAGCTGGCAAAGAGACATGAAAAAAAAGGGCAATATTTAGATACTTTTGTATATATACTAGATGTTTTAGAAAATTGCATACAACTGAGTATGGTAAATTCATCTAGAAATGCCTGTGTGGGGGGTCTCCCCCCACAGAGACTTCCTGTCACCTCTTGATTCCCCGGCCACTGCAGATGAGAAAATGTCTACCGAGACATGATCTGCTTGGGGAGAAAAGGTGGCCAATCTCTCAGAGAAGGGCTGTGAGCCTGTTCCTCAATGGGCTTTTATTGGGTTTAATTTGCATAGGAATATAGGGCATAAAGCTCATCAATCACTGTCAGGCAGTAATAATCAAATAGTAGATAACATTCGAAGAACTATGAGAGCTTATTCTGAGTTAGGGTCGGATGGCCAAAGGGCCATAAAACTTTGGGAAACAAACTCATTTTGTGCTTGGACCCTTATCATTTAAATTGAGGGCATTCTTAGCAAAGCAGGTTTCACAGGATTTTATGTATTCTTTCTTAGGCCTGATTGCCCCTGGAATCCGCCCACTCCAGCACAGAGCCACAACCACCTCCGGCATTGTTTGAGGCTTAAAATCAGGTGGGGGAAGTAAGGCAGCCAAGAGATTAAGAGACTTTTTTACAGCTAGAATGAGGATGCAGGCTATGACAAAACTGAGGGGTGAGGGTCCATAACCCCTTTTCTGTAGACCCCTAAGTTCTTCCCCTATGGTCCCTTTGAGCTGTACCTGTCTTAGGTCATCCCTCCCTTGAGGAATCTTACCCGTCATTGGCTAACCAGTCATCTGCCCAGGACCAATCAGGGTGAAGTAAAGGGGGCAAATGCTGCACCCCTGCCAGGAGGATAAGCTTTGTCTGTTTCGTGGCTTATGGTCC
Source organism: Carollia perspicillata (assembly GCA_004027735.1). Classification (NCBI taxonomy): domain Eukaryota; kingdom Metazoa; phylum Chordata; class Mammalia; order Chiroptera; family Phyllostomidae; genus Carollia; species Carollia perspicillata. Next base: position 9,306 of record PVKM010030138.1, on the reverse strand, counting down.
CAAGGTCTTTTTACTCAGCCTTAGTCATGGGGGGTTACAGTTTCTGAAACCAGACAGGGTGGTTCTCAACATGCCTGTTTTAAGGAATTCTTTTAATTTTTTTTCTAAGCACAAATTCTTTTGTAGCAAAAAAATCTATCTTCTAACACTTTTGAATTTTTCTTAAAACTAGCCATATTTATGTAATAAATTAATGATGATAATTTTTGGAGCAGCTACTATCTTATAAACTACAATGGAAATTTGTTGTAAAGAGATATAATCAGAAATAATTGTTTAAAGCATCACCCCATTAATTCACATAACTAAATTAATTATGTTAGATTGAATTGGGTCTATTTGGGTCCTGCAACATTTAACATCAGTTGGGAAGTAGTAAGTTTGGGGGCAGGTGGGAGATTTTTTTCGGAAGTTTTGGAGTTTAAAGGAAATTATTGTTTTTATCCCATTTCTATGTATTACCTCTCTTTGAACAACTTTTAGAGTTTGTAAAACAGCTCCATTAGGCTATCAATAAAATAAATAGGACAAATAAGATTGTTGTGAAGATTAAATAAGTTAATACATGTAAAACACTTAAAAACAATCCCTAGCAATGTAAGCACTTTTAAAATGCTAACAGTGTTATTGGCAAGCCCTCTGTTCTAGACTGGTGGTGATAACTTTTTACCTGTTTTCAGAGAGAATGTTCAGCTTTTTCTGAACACCTTGTTATTTTAATGTTGTTCCTTGCTTTGACTCCCCCGCCCCTTCCCCGTTCTTCGGTAGGTGGTAATCATGGGATATTGATACTTCAAGCATATTTTGGTCAAGTAGGCAAGAATATGTTGGTCAAAAAAGCCAATTTTCTGATATATATCTGTATATCTCCTGTTCTTTTTCTCTTGAATGAGTAGACATAAGAAGAGGAAGAAAAGGGAATGGATTTCTATGTAAATGCCAACTCCACTTGATTAAAACCAGCTACACTGAGCAAAGTTGAGAGAGATTGTAACTGTGCTCCAGCTCAATGGGAAGGAGTCACAAAATCCTAACCATTGCCATGAGTACAAAGTGAGAGTGACAACACAAATATGATGTATTTCCCATCTCTGATTTAGATATACTTAGTAACTAGAGTCTCATGTGACTATAGATATAAATCCTTAGGCCGAGATGTAGATAATTGGTTTTGGTTCTAAGTTGAGTCTGGTACTATTGTATGCACAGTTGAAGCATGGGGCTATCACCTGTATAGGCCTTATATAACTTAGGTGGAATTCCCCTGGTATAATCACTGTATTTGGGTAACCTGGTGCTTAGATTTGTCAACTCAAATTCTGTCAATACCATGCACACAGGATATTAGACTCTAGGGAACTGACTAGTGTTGAAAAAATTCAACAAACTAAAAAGTAAGAACCAGAATAACAGTTTATTATTGTGTAATAAGAAAGAAACTTATATACACCAGATGCTTGTTGTTTATGAATAACTAATGAGAAAAAAAAAGTCCATCTACTCACAAAGGGAGTTATTAACAAGGAACATTTTCTGCCTGGGCCTAGACTCTAGATAGAGGGGAGGGGAAAAGTCTTCCCTGAGAAGTTATAAGTGCAGGACCACCCTCATGTGGATTTGACGTATTGACAGGATTGTCTGAGAACCTCCAAGCCAAGAAAGTAACATATGAAGTGCCTCCTGAATTATTTGGCAAATCCAAGAACTTCAATACATAAAACACTCGGAAGAGAGGCACTCCCAGCTCAGATTACAAAGTATTTCCGTAGATTAAACTCTGAACTCACAATCTCAAATTACAAAACATACAAGGAAACAGTTTACTAAGAGAAAGAGGAGACAAAAGAAATACCAGGATTATATATGTCAGAAATCCAAATAATAAATTTATTAGAGACATAAAATAAGTGTTTAAATGATTAACTACTCAAATCTCTATACCTGAGGTATTATGTACATAGCCATATGAGGAAATGCACTTATTGAAATTAAAAATCCATTATATTAGACACAGTGAAGAGAGAAGTTAACTGGGTTGTAGATGCGAGGGAATTATCTAGAATGTAGCACAGAAGGAACAACAAAAGTTTATAGAAATATGAAAGAGAGAGTTCAACATATATTTAATAAAATTTTTGAAAGAAGAGAATAGAGAAAATAAAGAAGAGGCTGTGAAATAATGGCTGATAAGTTTTCATAAATAATGCAACATATGAATCTTCAGATTTAGGAAATATAAAGTCTCTGAAATAGGAAAAATTAAAAAAAATTCATACCTAGACATAGAATAGTAAATTTGCTTAAAAGCAGAAATAAAGAGATCTTAACAGGAACCCTAGGTAAAAGATGACTTACAAAAGAACATTAATAGGCTGGCAGGGGGCTAATGTCTTCAAAATGTTGAGATGATTAAAATAACCATTAGAATTTGCTAGTTAGGTTATCATTAAGTTTTTCATTTCAGGCTGAAATAAAGATATTTTTTAACTCTTGGGAGAATTTACTAATAGAACCTCACTGAATGAACTTTTTACAGATGTTCTCTAAAGGGATGGGAATTTCACACCAAGGAAGGGATGAAATGCAAGGAACAAAAATGTTTGGTGTGGGAGTATGAAAAAAAAAACAAATCAGTATTTCCATATTTAATTTTTTTCCTTGGGTGTGGAGAATATATAGGATTTACTGTTATTAAAAACATTTTCCTAAGGGTCTGTATATAATGAGCTGAGTTGACCTCTTGTTTAAAAAGTTAAATACTTTTTTAAAAGGGAAACATTTTATTGTTGGTGATCAACAAAACAAAAGATTAACAGTGATTGTTTCCAAATTGTAGGTTATCAGCAATATGTTTCCCCCTTATTTTCAAGTTTTATAAATGAACATATTTTTTAATTAGATACACTATTTTTAGAAAGACATTTAACAATAATTTTTCTTTCATTTAGATCAAATCCTTTTTATGAACCTAAACCAACTCCTCCTGCAAATAATTTGATAAATCCAAATCAAGAACTGGAAACTGAAAAGAGAGTGAAAAGAAGAGCCCCCGCCCCGCCGGTGGTCTCCCCAAAGACAGGAGGAGTGACTGAAAACACGGCTGTTTCTGCTGGACGAGCTCTCTCTGCTTCTCCTAAGGTAGGAGTGTTCTCTTAGTAAAACATACTAACATTTGCTCCTTCCCCCCAGTGCAATTTAATTCAAATTAAGAAAAGTCATTACTAACTATTTTTTGATGATTTAAAAGTAAAATCCAAGTAGGTTCATTCATTATACTGCAACATTGTATATATGTTTAGCAAACTCTACTTTTACAGTATAATCCTGATTGGATAGCTTGGGTTAAAATTTGTGTTTAAATGCTGTTTTGAAATCAGAGGAAGAGAGACATTATAATTATATGGTTGCTGATTTAAACAAAGGATACACTAGCTAGGTGGGAAGGACAATTTACAGTGATAAGAGGAAGGAGCAGAAGTCATCCTTTGAGAAATGTCCTGGAAAGATTAAGTCTCAGTGCAGAGAAATGCTTTGTTGAATTTCAGTATTGTTACTTTGATTTATGTAACCTTAAAATTTTGGCCTAATTGTCCCTGTTTTTGTTTTACAAATTTTAATTCTTCATAACTGTGAAAAGGTAAAATAGTATTGAAACAAAGTCTGAAGCTTTTAAATGGTTTTGTTGCAAATAGTATGATACCTTCCATGTGCAAGGTAGATGAGCAAGGTTTTTTTTTTTTAGGTAGTTAGCTCGTGGGTATTTCATTGTTGCTACGATATTACATTATGGAATTCTCACAGGTAGTTAAGAGAAAAATAAGATGAACTTGAACTCAGAAGGATAAAGTAAATGTCACAGGTCCCCCAGCTAGTAGAGAGACAGGATTAATTGTGTGATATATGGACTCTCCTCTGTCTCAGGTGCCTGGGCTGCTGTTTTTCTCCAGGGCATTGAGGTTTAGTAGTTTTCTCTTGGATTTTTCACTTCATTCTGTGGCTTTCATTAGATGCAAGAATTTTGAAATAGTTTGCTGTATTTTCATTGTTTTAGAGGGAGAGGGAGTTCACTGAGGTCTTTACTTTGCTATTCCTCAAGTCAGTCTCTAGGTGTTTGTTTTTATATCAGGTATTTCTTTTGCCCCTGTGACTTTAGGGGGAGAAATTAGGATTGAATTCTGTCTTGCAATTGGCTAGGAGAAATGTGAGTGTGAGGAAGTCTACATGAAAGCAGCAAATGCTAGAAATATAAAGCAAAGAAGATGGCCAATTTCAGTGCCCATGGCAGGGTGTGGGGAGACAATAACAGGGGCACTAGTCAGAATCAAGAAGCTGCTTATGTCCTTTACCCATTCTAATCATCAGGCATACCCATGTCCCTGAATCTCTCTGCTCCATTGCCTGCTCCCTGCCCAGTCCTCTTCTGTAGTCTATCAGGAGTTTGAAGCTAATCAGGAAATCCTAGTGTTTTTGTAGGGAAGTGGAAAGAAACTTAATGGTGCCCATGTGTGCCATGCAATATTCTATTACCTCGTTTGATCCATAGAACAACCTAAAAAATACATACCATTATCTTCTTTTAATATGAGAAACTGAATCTTAATTAAATAACTTAGTGTAATAAAACTAGTAGTGACTGTGCCAGGATTAAATTTCGAGTCTTTTGAGTTTAAAGCCCATCTCTTTCCCACTGTTCCAGTCTACCTCTAAAGAAGTATTTCCAGTTCCAAGTTAGAACTCTTAATACAGTTTTTTCATAGAAATGTTGTTATTTATGGTAATTAAGTTCTGTTGTAGTGAAGTATAGTGAAATAGTGAAGTTTTTACATTATTCTGAGGATACTGTTCCACTGCAGATAGATACATTGTGGAATAAGTGATGTCTATAGGAAAGGCTGAGCATTTACCATCATGCTTCTCTTGAAAAATGCTTTACTGTGCTGACACACAGATAGGAGAAGCACAGTCATCGATAGTCCAGTAACCTGCTGATCTGGTAGTTAGTTTAGGTAACAACTATATGAAAGGTAAGTATGAAAACTTAAATTTTAAAAAGATTAATGATATATTATTAAATGAAAAACAAAGCACATAACAGTATAGTATGATAACTTCTGTATGTGTGAAGTTTTATTTAAAAAGCTTTATTCACACATATATACATACACAAAGACATACACACATACATTATGGAAGAAATTACAACTTAATAGTTCTTGCCTTTGAGGAGAAGGTCTTGGTAGGATGGAGGGTATGCACAAGACCGAGGAGAGCAGTGCTTTTCCTTTTTTAACCTTGCTATATTGTTCAAATTTTCACAATTTAGACAGTTTACTTCTTTTGTTTTGTTCGTTTTTTATACTAAAAGAGGTTTGAAGTAATGAGATCATGCATTCTTTTTGTTATTGTCGTTACCTTCTGTATAAGATACAAAATGACATTACCTTGAAAAATTTTGATCTTTCAAGAGAGGAAGTCACTTTTGAGTTTGATCAGGGGTATTAAACCATTTGGTGGTGGCCTGGGGTTTCATGAGGTGCCTTGGTGTTCAGCACTGGAGATGAAGTACGGAGGCTTAGCATCAGGGCACTAGACCTCCTGTTCCACTTTTACAGCACAAATCGACATTCACTTGTTTTCTATGCTGTGATTCATGTAAGATTTCATTTGGAAAAAAAATGGACCATTGCCAAACTGAAAAAAAAGAAAGAAATTGGAAACTACTAACTACATAATTATGTATGAGATAAGGAAGAAGATTAGAATCAGTGGCATACTGACAGTAATAAAAATGATAAATGGCAGGTGAGAAAGCACAGTAGTATGGGTTTATTCATCATTGGAATGTATATATTCCTATGTGTGTGTATATACATATATTCCCGCTGTAGACTGGAATATATTCCGGAAGACTGTGGTATTAAAGCATAGTGAAATAATTGACCATTTTGGCAACCTTAAGTCAACATGAAAGAGTCTTGCTATGTTTTGTATACTGTTGGGAACCACTCTATTTTGAGTGTACAATTGTATAATACATCATTTATATATTGCATTGGGTGTTTACTACCCATAGTCAAATCTGCTTCTATCATCATATATTTGACCCCATTTATTTCCTTCCCCCACCCCTTTTTCCCTCTGGTAACCACTATATCATTGTATGTGTCTATAAGTTTTTATTTGTTTTGTTTATTTGTTGCTTTCAGTTTTATTTCCCACATGTGAGTGAAATCATATGGTTCTTGACTTTTTTATTTAGCAGGATATTCTTAAGATCCATCCATGTTGTTGCAAATGGCATTATTTCATCTTTTCTTATGGCTCAGTAGTTTTCCACTGCATATAAGTACCATATCTCTTTTATCCAATCATCTATTGAAGGACAGTTTGGTTGTATCCATGTCTTGGCCACTGTGAATAATGCTGCAATGAACATAGATGTACATATATTTTTATATGTAAATGTTTTTATATTTTGGGGATAAATACCCAGAAGAGGGGTTGCTGGGTTCAAGATCTTACTAATCAGCCTTGGCTGGTGTGGCTCAGTGGATTGAGTGCCAGCCAGTGAACAAAAAGGTCGCCAGTTCTATTCCCAGTCTAGGGCACATGCCTGGGTTGTGAGCCAGGTCCCCAGTAGGGGGGCACATGAGAGGCAACCAGACATTGATATTTCTCTCCCTCTCTTTCTCCCTCCCTTCCCCTTTCTAAGAACAAATAAATAAAATCGTAACAAAAAAGATTTTACTAATCACATGAATCTCTGGTTAATAGAGATTCAGCTGGAATTAGGATTATCTGTTAGCTATAGGAAGCCCCAAATGACAGTTTAAATAAAAGAAACATTTATTTCTTCTGTCTTTGAAAATGTGCTAGTACAGCATCTTCACAAATTCACCAGAGACCTAGTCTCCTATTTTGCTGATCCATCATCCTCAGCATAGGCTTCTGCTTTGTGGCTCAAGGTGCCTGCCGGAACCACAGCCAATATGCCCATTCCAGTCAACAAGCAAGAAAAGACTAAAAACAGTGACATCTACTTCTAATGCAAGACAATAGAAAGTGATCTTTATTCTGGGCAATTATATTATCTAGCTAAAAGTCAAGAGTTCTATTACTCAAACTGTTAATTGCCAGAGAGAAGGGGGGATTAGGGAACTGGGTGAAAAAAGTGAAGGGGTTATGAAGTACGTGTTGCCGATTATAAAAATAGTTCAATTCCCAGTCAGGGGGGATGTAAAGTAAAACATAGGAAACATAGCCAGTGATATTGTATTACTGTGTTTGGTGTCAGATGGATACTAGACTTATTAGGGCGATCACTTCATAAGTTATATCCAGTCACTGTGTGTACACCTGAAACTATAATAATGTTGTATGTCAACTCTAATTGAAAAAAATTTTAATGAGAATTTTTATTGCTTTTATATACAGAAAACTCAACAGTATCCGCTTAGCCTAGTTTGCTGACCAGTTGGTTAACCTTTGCCTTTTCCACCTTGGCAATGTAAACCACTGACTTTGAACCCAGAACATTGCTTCCCCAATGACAATGGAATTCATCATATTTGTCATTGTAATTGGCCTGGATAGCTTCCACCAACTCAACCAGAACTTCTTTGTCTTCCAAGTTAACCTTCACGAAGGGGACGGTGGTGCAGGTCTTCCTGTGAACTAGATGACATAGCTTGGCCTTCCCCTTGATAATGCAGTAGGGACCCCCCCAATCTTATGGCACAGGGCAGTCAGGAGGACAGCCAGCTCAGAGGGATCCACATCATGTGCAGTCACCACAGCTGAGCCTTCTTGCTCTCCATTAAGATGATTATCTGTTAATTCCTACTTGAAAGATAGATGGCCTTTTGGTTGGGACATCCCTTTTGCCACAGTTTTTTTCTCATACCAGGCCAACAATATCTGCTTCTTCTCTTGCTTTGTCTCTGGTCTCTCCTTGTGGGCCAGCTTAAGCAATCGAGTAGCTGTTTGGCAGTCTAAGACCTGGCTGAATTAGTTAATTGCAGGAAGCACTTCCAGATGCTTATTGGGAAATGTAACGGGGCCATTTGACAGAGTGGGTAAGGTCCCTTTTTGGGTTAGATGTCCTGTCCAATGCCAAAATTCATTTTCCCAAATGGGATTTACTACCCTCTTGGCCTCCTGCTTTTTAACTTACAGCAGAGACTAGCATTACCGTCTTTCATTTAGCTTTCTGTCCTTTCAGCATCTTGAGCAGCAGGAGGAGAGAGGAAAAAACAATTTAATCAAGTAAAATAAATGAAAAAAGAGCCAGTAGTCACAAAAAAATAATGATCTGATCAAAATATTAATCATGGGTGAATCAAGATGAAGAATATATGAGTTTTTATTGTACTATATTTGCCACTTTTTATAGGTATGAATTTTCCCAAAAGATGGTAAAAAGTAATCATTTCAGAATAGCAAAAGCTCTCAGATATGAGAAAATAAAATTTTCAAGTTTCAAAATTTTGAACACTTGACAGAATATTGCATAACATCAAATTAATGAATTAGTGGAGAAACTTGAAAAATTCTCTTCAGAATTCAAGGTGAAAAGTGAAGAGATTAAAGCAATGGGAGGAAAAATAAAAATGAAGGGTAGAGTCAGGAAATTTGCTATTTTATTAATGGGGGTTGTAGAAATGAGAATAGATGAGGAAAATAATTTATTAGAGAAAGAGAAGAGAATTATGTAAGCTGAAGAAAGACTTGAGTCTTTAGATTAAAAGGGTGCATGGGTACCAGGCAGGATGAATGGGATGCAATGCAAACCTCAACATGTCCTGATAGTACTTTTGATTTTCAAAAGCAGATGACCTATAATGGAAAGATTTTTACCATCAGATGCTTTTGGAATGTAAATGCTGGAGACAGTAGAGCATGTTTACATTAATTAAAAAAGAGTATCTACAAAAGGATTGAAAAATACCAAATGTATTAAAAAATTATGATCAGTAATATTAATACCCAAATAGTTGACTTTGAAGGTTGCCAGAGCACCAACTCATATTGTAGAAGTTGATAAAAAAGTCAGTATTTTATCTTGACTTTCCTTCCTTATTGAACTGTATTCCAAGACAATTAAATAACTGGTGAGGGAAAAGTTCTCCCCACAAAATAATTCTGCTATGAAATGCGGAAGGAATGATATTATTAAAAAACTCACCACTTTATAATCTCTAATGGACCTAGTATCAAATAGGATGGCATCTAAAGCCATTAGAGGAAAGGTCTTATAATAGATGAGTGGATCCAGCTGACAATATTCAACTATGGGGATCAACCTTA
>PVKM010030137.1:0-17429 GCA_004027735.1 Carollia perspicillata | reverse complement strand
AAGCGAGCAAAATAGAACCAGAGACATGGAAATAAAGAACAAACTGATAGTAATCAGAGGGGAGGGGGAAGGGGGATAACAGGATATAACAGGATAAAAAGACAAAATAACAGGATAAAAAGGGGGAAGGATCATCAAGGAACATGTATACATGACCCATGGACAAAGACAGTGGGGGGATTGAATGTGGGAGTGGGTATGGCAGGGGAGAGTAATGGAGGGAAATGGGGACAACTGTAGTTGCACAACAATAAAAAAAAAATGTTTGACTCTAATCAAAGTAGTCTGTTCAATTTCATTTGGCACTTAAATCAATACAATATGAAAAAAAGGTCATAAATGTTAAAACAAAGAAAATTCCCTTTTTCTCTGAAGAAGTTGGTGCATAATTTTTTTTTATTGATAATTATTTTGCTAGAGTCTTCTCAGCTTAGGAACCAAAAATCATAAAACATCTACATAAAAGTTCATATTATGTTTCCCTTCACAACAACTCAATAAATATCCAGCATATGTTTAGCACATATTTATCTGTGCCAGGTGCTGCAGACTTGCTGTTTGGGTAGAGGGCAGAACTGAAGACAGTTATTAAGAGTTAAACTCAGCACGGCAGTAACATTCAAAATCAAGCCTATTAGTAAGTACTTGAAGGGGTGAGTATATACAGAGAAAAGCAGAGTCCTGAGATGTAAAAAAGTCGTTAAAGTTCAGATGCTATATGAGAAATAGAAGCCAAAGAGGAGTCCTATTTCAAAGAGGAAAATGAGCATAAGTTATTGGGAGTTTCAAGAAAGCACAAAATGTAGTATCAGAACAACAGGAGGCAGGTGAATCATTGGAGACATTTGTTAAACATCAAAAATTAAGATATTTACAAATAAGAAAAAATGAATGGTAAGAAAATGAAATAAATTAGCAGAAAGCATTTATTCAAGAACCTTACCTGTAAATACTGATGATGGCAGCTGTGGGGAGAGGGACAGGTCATAAGGAGGTGGCCTAGGAAGGACAAGACTTTTTTTTTAAAAAAAGGAGTAAAATTTGATCAGCAAAAACTAAAGACCATAATTCAGGAGGAGGTATCCAAAGTAACTTCCTCTTGGTATTAGAAGTCTAAGACAGAGGTAGATGTCTCTTCCTCTAACAACGAGAGGAAAAGTTCCCACTGACGTTAAGACAGAGGAGAACATGCAAGCTTTGGTGAGAGGGGCTCCATTGCGGCCACAGTTCCCGATCACATGCGGGGGATGGAGGAGACTACGGGAATGCCAGGAGGAGCCCGCAGGCCCCACTGAAGGGCAGCAGCAATCTGTGGGATAGACCACAGCTGTATACCTAAATAAACACCAGTTGGAGGCAGTGATTCAGACCCATTAATTTGGCCTGCAGGGTGCTGTTCCAGAATTGTCTTTAGCTATAGAAAATAGGGCCCTCTCATTATTTACAAAGCAGGAAAGGCTGAGACAGAGAAAGGTTAGCTGGAGCTACTCCCACCCAAACAAATAAATAAGCAAACAAGAAAAAAATATTCTAGAAAACAATTGTATAATGTCAGTATATGATACATCTTTTGGCATATTCTTTGAAAAGTGTTATCATAGCATAGCAGCTTCACTTTTTCTTTTGCGGAGAAGACCTTAACCTGAAATGCATCTACAAAGTTCAGATGCAAAGGAAAAGTAAGGAAGAGGGAACATGAGTGTGTGTGTTTGTCGTAATAAAATTAAATCTGCAAGAATGACGAGGCATAAGAGGCACTTTATGCATGGCCCTCCATGAGAGGAAAATCCGAGAGTCGGTGAGCACCGAGGATTCGGTACCAAGAATTAGTAGAATATGCAAAGAAACATCAATGATTATTTTTGTAGGACAGGTAAGATGAGGTTTGTTGATGTCTGTAAATACAACTACAGTTTACATTTTAAAAACTGAAGTATGTCAAACCTTTATCCCTTTTTAAAAGTTTAACTAAGGCTAATTTCTCCTGTATACTGTCATTTCTGACATTGGCTGTGAATGTCGAGAGTCTTTTACTACCTTGGAAAAGCTCTGTCTGTGGCTGATAGCTGGACGATAGTATTTTGAACCAGGACCTAAATGTTTACTTGTTTAATTTATTTTGGTTTTTAATGGTTGTTTTGAAATACAAATACAGATTTTTCAAGAAATAGTCACTTGAGAAGAAACTATGTTTCCTAAAAATGATGATAAAACTGGGCTGCTCTCTAAGGGCAGCAACTTATTTATTTTATCTTTATTTTTGTCAGCTTGAAGCTGAATATTTTATATCAACAAACACAGGTGTAAAATCAAAATGCAGCAACAATTCACCCATTGAGGCTAAGAGATAAAATGCAATCTGCTAAGTTTCCCATATACTCAATCACCTGCTTTTAGTTCTGTTCGGTAGTATTTTTGAAAAGTCTGATATACCTGTTAGTGAAGCCCAACACAGATTCAACAATGCCAAGACTGTGTTTATAATGTTTGTTTTATATATATTTATTCACTGGATTTCTATAACCGTGCCCACTCCTGAAGCTTTGTGGCTCATGCACATACACACACAGGGTGCTCAGCGAAATATTTAAAACAGCAAATCACTGCAATAACATCAAAGAGAAAAGCCAGCATATTTTTTTAAAGCATTCACACATTATTTTTCCATCTGGATAGGCTCCATAGAAAAAGTAGGATTTCAGATTCAACTGGAATCCCATGTGCAGGGCCTTAGGGCCCTATTATTGTATAGAAAGAGAGGTCATCTCTAAAAAAGATATAAACCTGTACTCAAGGATTCCCTTATCTGGGAAACCTTTCTTAACCACATCATAGCAACGAAACATTTGGATGGATTTAGGGACCTACCAAGGGTCAATTCCTTCGGCAAGCCTTTCTTTAATTTAATGATCCTTGGTATTTTATTTATATTTCTAAAATTCATTAAGTTACTATTTTTTGTCCTGGTTTTAACATTATTGCTAGCATAGAAATTCTATGAAATGTTAAAAGGTTATTTTTCCTATCCCGCCTTTTGTTCAGGGGATGAGCCCCTCAAAACCACACCCAGCTTCAGTGATTCACTTGGAAGTCTCACAGGACTCAGCACGTAGTTGTACTCATGCACACTATTTATTAAGGCAAAAGAACACCAGCAATATCAGCAAAGGGAAAAGACACACGAGGTGAAATCCAAAGGAAACCAGGTACAAGCTTCTCAGAGTCCTTTCTGAGTGAAGTCACACAGAGCTTACTTCCTCCAGCATGAACTGTGACAGTATATGTGCCATGTGGTCTGTCTATCAGGGAAGCTCACGAGAGGCTCGGTGACCAAGGTTTTTATTAGGGACTGGTCATGTTGTCACCCTCTGCCTCTGCCAAAATGTCAGACTCCCAGAAGTAAAACAGGTGTTCACATAAACTGTATATTTACACAAGCAGACTAAGCAAAATGAGCCACTCTTTCATGAGTTAGGGAGTGGTGGGAGCACTCCAGAAATCCGGGCTCCCAGACACCAGCCAAGAGCTGGCCCTGCAAACAGTCCTTTTTCAGGATAGCAGTCCCAGGTCTGCTATGCTAACTCTTTTCTACACATACCCCCTTAGAGATGAGGTAGCCAAGTTTTTGTGTCTAAATCAGGAACCATGAAGAAAACTTCAAGCTTTGGGAGGAATGTAGGTTCATGGAAGGGTAAGGTAGATTTTATTTGAGGAGGAAGAGATGATGATGGTGTGGAGTTCAAGAGGAACAATAGGCTCATTCCTAGCGTGGCTTCCCGAGATGGGGAGAGAAGGTGAGGATGACCTTGTAGCAAGTGGAAGGGTCTAATGCTGGTCTCCAACACAGTGGGTTTGGGTATGGCAGGATTTCTCTTGAAGGCACATGAAATGCTCAGATACCCTGAGATCTAAACATAAGGGTCATAACTGCAAATGAAATCTAAACAAATGAGCATATTCTTTGCAAAAGAGGAGTAAAAATTTTTCATGCTGTTGTGGGTTTGAAGTTTGAAGACACCGTAGCAGCCTAGATATAGTAAAGGCCCACATCTAGATTTTCTGAATTTTATTATTTTGGGGGAATTCTTATACAAACTCCCAGGAAGAAAAAAATCCTCCTCTTCATAACAGAAACCTCATCAAATTTTTTAAAAGACAAAGGAATTGATATTGGGCATGCATACATATATCTGAAATACAATAATGTGATTCTCTTTGAATCTCTTGTATTAGAGCAAATTCATTACAGTTAAACATTTAATTTCATGGCAGCCTCATGAATGGGTACTATCTTCTTATTTACCAATCATGAAACTGAGTCTTAGAAAGATGAAGCAACTTGCTTGAAGTCATAGAACTAGGTATTACTAGATCCAGATCTCAACTCCATTTTTACTGCCTTTAGCAACTATTCATGTAGCAACTGCACTACTACACATTTCTTTAAACATACAACTCAAGAGAATTTAGAAAAACTATGTATGCCCTCACATTTTAACATGACATCTATTTTCCTTATATAATTAGGTAATTATGAAGGATGAAATGTCTGGTGTATTATAAACACTGACACTTCACCTATATGATTATATTATTCTTTAAAATATATATAATGAAACCTCAATGCCATTGCAATTTCATCATTATTTTCCATTTAAAGAATAAATTCCACTTTTTTTAACAGTTGGAAGTTTTGAATTATTCCTCTTATCTCTGACTTGTATTTCATTCAATATCAACAGAATTTTATCCTAATGTAACAATCTTTATGTTCAAACATCTTACATGAATCACTCTGACTCTGAGATAACAATATAAGGTTCTAGTAAGGAATAGTTGTTACCTCTGTAGAATTCTAGGAGGTAAAGGAAATTTTTCCTGAATGGCCAGTTTGTTTAGAATGGCTTTTCTCAGATAAAACTATTGATCTTTTAAAGGGGTGTTACCATTACCCACTTTCTCGACACCAATGCCAAGATTCCAAGTTCTCTTTTTCTTGGAAGCTTAAAGGTTTTGGCACCCAGAACAATGCAATATGGTAGGACTGGCTGCGTTAGAAGTTTATCTTCCTCTGTAGTAGAAGAAAAGGCTATTGTTTTTTGGTCTGTGCTGATCACAGATCACAGCCCCCTCCCACACACCTCAACCACACTCGTACCACTTTAGGGCAGACCAATGGAATAAATTGGGATAAAGTACAAATGAGAGTTGAGAAGCTAGAAAAGAATTGCTTTAAATTAATCTGAGTGCCCTGGGAAATTTTCATAAATTTTCAAAAGTACATGTACCATTGTTTGAAGAGACATCTTACCTGTTTTCTGCTTCTATTCTATTATTAAGTTATTACATTGTGGTTATTGGTCTGACTATATTTCCTCCACCTTGAGTGTAAGATGTTTCAGACAGAAGCTGTGTCTTCTTTAGCAATGTCTTCTAGTATCTAGTATGGTATTTACTACAAAATATATGGTGACTACATATTTATTTGATGAATTAATGAATGCTTGTTAGAAAATAAAAGAATAAGTTGACTGTCATACATTAGTAAGTTAAAGTAGATCACAAATAGTATTTTGACTATGAGCTCACACTGGTTAAGAATTATGTGTACACATGTACATCTGTATCAGTAGACATTTCTAAGTGGATAAAATTTTGGCCACTTTCTTTTCAGCAATCTCTATTTTCTGATTTATAATATAATCTACTTAGGTAAGTTTTATAACATCTGATAAAATATACAAGCAAATAAAGCAATAAGTAGAAGAGACATAAGGTAATATCCTGCAAACAGCAACAAGAGGGCCTAAGCCCAAATAAAGGAAAATTATTGGTCAATAAAAATATTATGTCTGCCCTCCCTGATTTTCAGACAGCCTCCAATGATCAAGACATGGATCAGGGCAATTAATTTAACGATAGCCTACACACAAAAACCCAGAAACCCAAGGCAAACATTTTACCCATGTTCAAGAAGTAGCTTATTTAAAATGAAAAGATAACCTACTGAGTGGGACAACATATTTGCCAATGATACATCTAATAAGGGGTTAGTATCCAAAATTTATAAAGAACTTATATATCTCAACATAAAAAAAATCCAATTAAAAAAATGAGCAGAGGACCTGAATCGAAACTTCTTCAAAGAGGACATACAGATGGTCAATAGACACATGAAAAGATCAAAGAAATGCAAATCAAAACCACAATGAGATATCACCTAATACCTGTCAGAATAACTATCATCAACAAATCAACAAACAACAAGTGTTAATGAGGATGTGGAGAAAGGTGCACCTCATGCACTGTTGGTGGGGATGCAGATTGGTGCAGCCATTGTGGAAAGCAGCATGGAGATACCTTAAAAAATTAAAAATGGAACTGCCGTATGATGCAATAATTCCACTTCTGGGAATATATCTCAAGAAACCCAAAAAAGAATTCAAAAGAAATATATACCCCTATGTTCATTGCAGCAGTATTTACAATAGCCAAGATATAGAAGCAGCCCAAGTTTCTGTCAGTAGATGAATGAATAAAAAGCTGTGATACATTTATACAATGGAATACTACTCATCCATAAAAAAGAAGGAAACCTTACCCTTTGTGACAGCATGTATAGACCTGGAGATCATTTTACTAAGTGAAATAAACCAGTCAAAGAAAGACAAATACCATACAATTTCACTCATATGTGGAATCTAATGAACAAAATAAACTAACAATCAAAATAGAAACAGATATGTAGATACAGAGAAGAGAATGACAGCTGTCAGAGGAGAGGGGCTAGTGGAACTGTGTAAAAAAGGTGAAGGGATCAAGCAAAAATAATAATAAAAACCTCATAAAGAGACAACAGTATGGTGATTACCCAAGGAAAAGGGGGTTTGGAAGTTGCAGGAGAGAATAAAGGGGGACAAAAGGTGATGGAAAGTGAACACACAATACAATATACAGGTGATGATGTATTACAGAATTGTATACCTAAAAGCTATATAATTTTATTAACCAATGTCACCTAAATAAATTCAATAAGAAAAAAAAGTAGCTTATTTAAAGAATAGGTACCTTTCTGGTTGAAAACACTGAGGAACTTCATATTTGTCAGATAACAAATCCAGCACGTTTGTGTATAAATTTTCCACATCCACCTGGCCAAACAGAAAAAAAAAACACTTTATGTCAGAAAGAAAGGAGACTTCTGATCAATATGGAGACACAGGTAAACATGTCTTGCCGCTTGCACAGCTACAACAAAAATTGCAACTAGACTACAAAACAAATAATACCCAGAATCATCAGAAAATCAACTGTATGGAAGTCTGACAACCAAGGAATTAAAAAAAAAACACATTTATCCAGATGGGTAGGAAGGGCAGAGATGCAGAAACACCTGGAGAGGTACAGAGGGTTGGAAAGGCATGTAGAGGCATGGAGACAGAATACAGGCAGTCCCACATCCACATGCAGTGGATAAAAATAAGGAAGGATACTTCAGGGGTAAGGATCCCAGCCCCAGACTAGACCACCCAGCCAAGAGTTCCAGCACCAGAAAGATAATCCTTCATAACTTCTGGCTGTATAACAGTGGGGGTTAGGGTGGTGGAAGAAACTGCAGGACGCTCAGGAGTCTCCTGTTCAAGAGACTGCAATGGACTTAGGACTTACCCAAACTCATTCTCTCTGGGATACAGCTCCAGGGCAACAGCTGGCATAGCACCAGTGGCATAGGGAGAGAAACTGAAGTGACTGGCATCAGGGCAAATGCCAGGAGACTGCTTCCTTCTGGGCAATCTCTAGAGGCCAGGCAAAGGCATTGTCCCCTCTCCAAATCCTACCCGACATAGAGCCACAGAGCAGTGGCATGGGTTTCCCCACCCTGGTGATTATCTAAGGCTGTGCCCCAGACAGCCTACAGGTATGCTTTTCTATAATAGGCCACACTACTAAAACAGGGAGTCAAAGCAACTCTACCTAATACATAGAAACAAACACAGAGAGGCTGCCAAAATGAAGAGACAAAGAATTATGGCCCAAATGAAAGAACAGAACAAAACTCCAGAAAAGAACTTAAAAAAAATTAAGATAAGCAACCTATCAGATGAAGAGTTCAAAACACTGGTTATCAGGATGATCAAGGAATTCATTGGGTACTCCAACAGCATGAAAAAGAGCCAGGCAGAAATGAAGGTTATATTAAGTGAAATAAAGAAAAAAATCTACTGGGAACCAACAGTGGAGGGGATGAAGCTAAGAATAAAATCAATGATTTTGAACATAAGGAAGAAAAAAACATTCTATCAGAACAGCAAGAAGAAAAAAAGAATTCAAAAACACGAGGATAGGCTAAGGAACCTCTAGGATATCTTCAAACATACCAACATCTGAGTCATAAGGATGCCAGAAGGAGAAGAGAAAGAGCAAGAAATTGAAACTTATTTGAAAAAACAGTAAAAGAAAACTTCCCTAATTTGGTGAAGGAAATAGACATGCAAGTCTAGGAAGCACAGAGAATCCCAAACAAGATGAACACAAAGAGGACCACACCAAGACACATCATAATTAAAATACCAAAGGTTAAAGATAAAGAGAGAATCTTAAAAGCAGCAAGAGAAAAGCAGATAGTTATCTACAAAGGAATTTCCACAAGACTTCAACCTGATTTCTCATAGAAACTTGGCAGGCTAGCAGAAACTGGCAAGAAGTATTCAAAGTGATGAAAAGCAAGTACCTACGACCTAGATTACTATAACTAGCAAAGCTATCATTTAGAATTGCAGGGCAGATAAAGTGCTTCCCAAACAAGGTACAGCCAAAAGAGTTCATCATCACCAAGGCATTATTATATTAAATGTTAAAGAGACTTACTTTAAAAAAGAAGAAAATCAAAACTATGAACATTGAAATGGCAACAAATGCACAGCTATAAACAATTGAATGTTAAAAACAAACTAAGCAAACAAGCAGAACAAAAAGAGAATCATAGATAATGGAGGTCACATGGAGGGTTATTTGGAAGCAGGAAGGAGGAGAACAGGGATAAAGGTGCAGGGAATAAAAAGCACAAATTAGTAGGTACAAAATAGACAGGGGCATGTTAAGAACAGTATAGGAAATGGAGTAGCCAAAGAATTATATGCATGAACCATGGATATGAGCTAAGGGGCGGGGAGGAGGGAATTGTTGGTGGGAATGGGGGTACTGGGTGAAGAAGGGCAAAGGGGGAAAAATGGGACAACTGTAATAGCATAATCAATAAAATATATTTTTAAAAAAGAAAGAAAGAAGGGAAAATGTATTTATCCTTAAATGCAGCATGACCAAACATTCTTAACCTCACACTATTGTATTCTTTTCAATAAAGCAAATCTGTTAAACCTATAAACATTATTTAATGTTGATGACATTGAAAGATTTTTCATAGAAATAAACACACAAATCAAAAAACTTTTAATTGAATCAATAGTTAATTATATAAATAAAGTAAACACGACTTAGTAATATTGCTCTCATTTCAAACTACTTCTAAATTTACATTGTTTTAGACATTTAGGTAATTAACTAAAAATAATCTGTCATAGCTCAAAAATTATTAGGTTTTTGTTGCTGTTGTTCTTCTAGATTTTCTATTTTAAGCAGATGAATTCTGCAATGGACTGAATATTTATGACCCCCCAAATTTATACATTGAAACATCATTCCCAATGTAATTATGACAAAGAAGCTGGTATCACCTAACATTCTCTATCTACCAAGTGAAAAACAGACTATCAAATAAGAAAATAAAGCGCAAGGAGTGGAAACTACAGAAGGATGTCATCTACATTTCAAACATTTCTAGACTTCCAGCTAGAATTCTGCAGGCTACATCATAGATGGGATTGTGGAAGAAGGGCTAAATCGTGTCCTCTGTAATGTCCTTGTGCATGAAGACTAATAAGCCCAGGAGTGAGTGAATGAAGCACTAGGAGAACCACACCATCACCCCTACAAGGAGAAGTGAAGCAGTCGAAATGAAAGACACAACCGGGGTTCATCAGAATCGTGGAAGAGCTACTTGGCCTTAGGGCTACAGTGAGAGGGGCATCTGAGCCACCTGTCTCCTAGAGTATAGTTGACTCCATGTTCCTGACTGCTGCTGCCAACCAAAACATGTAGAGAATCTCTTTCAGACAGAAAAAAGCTTCTCCTGAAACTACAATTGACTACTTTATTCCAATGTCTTACTTCTGCATCCCACCACTACCCACAAACCTCAGCTTCCTGATTCCTGATCTAGAAAAGCAATTGACAATGTGAAATTTCACCTTCATTTTGATGTAGGCATGAAGCGCTTAAAAATGGACATTGATTTCTTACCGAAGTCACTTTATCTGCCAGTTTGTACAAATGCAGACTGCCTTCTATAAAGATAAATATGGAAATTTGAAAAATTATGAGTACACTCTGCAGTTCAAGTGAGAGATCACTCTGCAGAATCAGAACTAATAATTTCCTGGCTAATAAATTTAAGAAACTTTAACTTAGTGTAGATAATATATTGTTAAAATATTTTAACTTAAGTTTTCAACAAGTTTCAAGAGAGCATTGTGTCCATGAATCCAGATCAGATAGTCCTTACATAAGCTATACATATCTGAAATCATATAAAGTCACACATTAAAAATTTAGTAGAAAATTTAAAATTTCATGAAATCAAAAAAGATAAAATTAACAACCATAAAAACAGCAAATTATTGAAGTAAAAGGCAAGTTGAAAATTGTTCCTAAAAGTTTTTTTGAAAGATAAAGGAATAGAATAATGAAAGAAAAGATAAAACTTAATAGGGAATAAAGTTGCTAAGAGAGAAATTTTAAAAGTCCTCACACACAAAAAAAAACCTGTAATTATGTGAGATGATGGATGTATAAACTACCCTTATGGTAATCGTTTCACAACAGATATGTACTGTGAATCATCATGTTTACAGCTCAGAGTCACACAATGTTACAGGTCAATTCCAACTCAATAAAGCTGGAAAACGTAACAAATGACAGCCTGTCTACTATATTGCAGTTTATTTTATACTTCCTTCCTCTCTTTGGGGACATTTTACATTTTTTTCAGACTTTTACTGTAGCAAATAGCTGTGTAATAAATACTTTTGTACATAAATCTCTGTATGTATCTCTGATTATTTTATAAAGGTAAATCCCTGAGAAGAAACATGTTTTTGTACCTCTTGATACTCATTAGTAAAACTGTTTTCTAGAAATACTCTGACTTTTTATACTTAAGCATTGTGAATAAGAGTTGGGTGAGGTACTGTCTGTACTCCGAGGCCTGCAGGTACCCCTGCGAAGGCCTTGCAGTGGGTGGGCCTGCTGCCTGGACTTCACATAAGAGGGTCACTGGAGGGACTCCCTGACCAGGAGAGGCTGCTGCTGTGTTTTGCAGTCAGATGGGGCTGCTAGCTGGGCTCTCTGATCACCTCTGGTTGGACAGGGTCACAAACTATGCTCCCTAGGAAGGAGGTGCCACTGGTTGGACTCTGACTGAGCAGGGCTTTGGGCTTGGCTCCATGGTCACTCCTGATTGAGTAGATGCCCAGGTTGTGTTTCCTGATCAAATGGTGCTGCTGGCCACACTCCAGAGCCACAGGCAGGATGCTGTTGCTGAACAGGCTATGCTGTGCAATCAGATGGCAGTACAAGTTCTGCCTTCAAGTCGTACAGGGTCCCAGGCTGGGCTTTGAGATAAGATCCTATAGGCTATTCTCCACTTACGGACATGTTCCTGGCTGGGCCCACTGCTGGGGAAGGGCCTCCAGCTGTACCCTGCAAGTGGATGGAGGTGGAGACTGTACTCTAAGGTCTGGAGGGGTCACTGCCGAAGCTCCCTTGCCGGGTGTGGCCATAGGCTAAGCTCCATGACTCAACAAGGTCTCTGGCTGAGCTTCCTACCTGGGTGGGGCCACAGGGTGTGTTCAGCAACCAGTAGAGGGCCATAGGCTGGCCTCTACTGCTGGTTAGGGCTGTAGGCAAGGCTACCCAGTTCTGTGCCACCTAGGCTGGGTTCCTCAGTTATGGGGACGGTGGGCAGTGCAAAGGGTATGAATAATAGTTAGGCAGGGCTGCTGGCTTGGCTCCCTGCCCAAGTGGGCTGTAGGATGGGCTCATGGCTGCCTAGGTTCTCTGACCAGGCTTCTGGATGGGTGGGGCCAGAGCCAATGCTCAGAAGTTGGGTAGGGCTGAAAATTTGCTTCCCTCCCGGGATGGGACAGTATAACAGGCTCCACTGCCTGTACAACCCGCTGACTGGGGACTCAAATCTGGCAACTTGGCCAGAAGGGACCACTGACTTGGCTCTGCAGATGGGTTAGGATCTCTGCTCTAGTGCCACACAAGCAGGAATTTGTCAGCCAAGACATAAGGGCTGGCTTTCTACACCCGCTCCCTTCTCAGTCTCTATCTGATCCCCAGTGGTTGAACCCCGCAGGTGTCCCCAGTGATGCTGATAAGGCAAGACCAGAGTGAGTCTCCTGGGAAGCATCCATCAACACTGGGGAAGCTGGATATCCACCTTGGGCTCTCTTTCCCACTGGAAAAACCACGTGGCCTTCGGAGCAGCGTGGCACTGGGCAGACCAGCGGGGGAAGCTACTGTGGGGCCAGAGTGTCGGGCAACTCTTACCCTTCTAATGGGTCCTGCTCAGTCTCTGTGGTCCCGTGGTTCTGGGTGATTTAGCCTCACACTGGGGTTCCAGGGTTCTCACAATGGGGTCTGTTTGTAGATAGTTGCTAGGTGGTCTTCCTTGTGTGGAGGACTGACCTCAGGAATACCCTATGTCTCAGGAATACCCTGAGACATCATCTCAGATCTCAGGATCTTAGATAGTTATTTAAAATAATGTTTTTGAATTACATTTATGATATTTGACAATGCTGCTATATAATGTTAAGTGGAAAGAGATTTTTAAACAGAAAAAAAAAATCACCCAAATGTTAGCTGTACTTATCTTTGGATACTAGGTTTAGGGTGTTTTTATTTTCTTATAATCATTCAATACTTTCCATATTTTCCATGAAATTTGAAAAGAACATGTTTATAACCCATATATAATTTGTATAATAATAAAATATCCTTTCAACTCACAGTAGCTTCTGTCTGTGTCCATTATATTCAAAAGGTCTCCCATAGAACAGCTTTAAAATACTATTAAATGCTCTTCCCCCCATTCCTATAGGCAGAATTACATATTGTATATTTGTAAATATGCTATGCTTTTTTATATATAATCTGTTAGTTCTAAGAATAAAATATTGTCTGAGCTGCATGATTCATCTTAAAAGACAAAGAAAAATATCATAAGTTCAGTTGCACAGAATGGTACATAATGCATAAAGATCACATCATGCTCTGGTGAGTTGAGTATGGGGTACATTACATAAATTTCTTTCTGCACAAAGCAGTTTTTCCCAAACCTAGCTTTTATTGATGTTCACACAGCTCTTAATTTCTGTTCATTTCATTGAAAATTACCAGGTTATCTAAAAGTAATAATCAACTAACTTCTCTTTAGATCTTCTAAGGGAATTTTTTAAATTACAGATTGGAAAATAAATGGAAAAGTGTCCCTCAGTCTTTCTGAAATATTGGTTTGGCCAAAAAGTTTGTTTGTTTTTTTCTGTATGATGGCTCTTGTGGTGCTCAGTTGTCTTTAACTTCATTCAGTACAATTTTGTTAGATTGTATCGTGACAGCTGTCATATCGGTATGCATTTAAAAATATCAAAACTGGTGAATTTTTGTGTAGCCACTTTAATATTGAAGATGGAAGAAAATATGCAACATTTTTGGCATATTATGTTATTATTTCAAGAAAAGTAATAATGCAACTGAAATGCAAAAAAAATTATTTGTGCAGGGTATGGAGAAGGTCCTGTGACTGATCAAATGTGTCAAAAGTGGTTTGTGAAGTTTTGTGCTGATTTCTTGCTGGACAATGCTCCAAGGTTAGGTAGACCAGTCGAAGTTGATAGCAATCAAATGGAGACATCAGTTGAGGAGAATCAATGTTATACCATGTGGGAGATAGCTGACATACTCAAAATATCCAAATCAATAAAGTTATTGGTGAAAATGAAAAATGCATCTTTTACAGAAAATTGAAACAGACTTTTTGGCCAACCCAGTAGTTTATATGTTATTGCTTCCTCTATTCTTATTCCCCCAATCAAAACAGTGTCCTCACTGATCCATTAACCATCATCTGAATAGCATCTCCTTTATTTGCATGAATGCGGTGGGCACCAATTACAGTGAGATCTCAGCAAACAGCAAAAACATTATGCCATTAACCCACTACCATTGAAACATTCACTTAATGTAAACATGTGATAAATTTCAAATTGGAAGGCAGCCTTCTCCATCCCTACAACCCCTAACCTACCCTGTATCCTGCTTCAGTTTAAAATCAGCATCACAACTGGGATGGACCTGATTCTGAAATGTAACAAACCAAACACTCTCAAAGAGATTAAAGATATGAATAGGTGTGTGTATACTACAAATACCTTCTATTTCAAAAAGCTGTTGAGGGGGGTGAGAACTGACTTCTTTAAAAAGAGGCCTGTGGACCTCCAGGTAGGGCTTAAGCAGGTGGTCACCTGTACCAGAGATCCTTCAGGCTCAGGATAATAGGTCAACTAAAGATGATTTCCCTAAGGAGGATTCCATTGATGCTGACCAAGGTATTAAACAGAATACTGATTTGCCAAATAGCTAGAAACCTAGCAGCCTAGTAATCTCTACTGCTTGGCCCCCTCTATTTGCAACAAGAACATCCATGTGGGAAAGCAATTGCTACACTGAAAATATTCTCAGGTGAGTATACAGTCAGTGCAATGGGGACTAAATGGATCGGATGATAACTGGGGCACATGAATCGCCAGTCTACGCTTCGACGTCCATTGCAGAGGAGCACCCACAAATGCAGCTTGAGAGTGGCTCTGTGGGGTCTCAGCCATAGGAAAACGTGAGTATTCGCTATCAGGCTTCCTATCCAGACTGTACAGTTTGGGGCTTTTTAAAAAATTAAGTCATAGTTTACAAACAATGAATTGTATTTACTTTAGGTATACAGCTTAATAAGTTTTCACAATTTTATAAGCAAATTTAATCTCTACTTCAAAAACACAATTCCATCATTTCCATAATTTTCCTCATGCCTTTTTCCAGTCTATTGCCCTATCCACACAGAGGCAAAAAATATTACGGTTTCTATCACATAGATTTGTTTGGCCAGTCCTTGAAAGCCACATATATGGAATCGTACTTATGTCTTCTTTGTGTCTGACTACTTTTGTTCAACTTAATATTTTCGAGATTCATCCAGGTTATTGCTTTTATCAGTATTTTTTATTGCTGAATAATATTCTATTATGTGGATACATTATCACAAATTGTTTATCCATTTTCCTGTTGATGAACATTTGCTTTGCTGCCAGATTTTGGTTATTGTGAATAAAGTTTCTAAGAATATTTTTGTATGTCTTTTTGTAGACAAATGATCTTGTTTCTCTTGAGTAATTTTTCAGATTCTCTTGATCACATTTAATAACCAAAATTTGAGTCATATATAGTATCAGCTTTTTGTGCACAGACATAAAAAGAATTCTTATTTCTATTCTATGCATACCTTTTTGTCTCTTTTGCCTTCTTCTGCATTTTTACCTTCAAATTCTTTTAACACTCCACATCTTAAGATAGAGGATGAAAAGCAAAAAGCAAATAAAAAGGGAGAAACTTTTGACAAATCTTTAGTGCCTTTGAAACACTCATTCTTACCTACAAAAGATCATAGAAAGCAAGAAGAAGCCAGAGTCTGAGCAGCACAAGGAAGAATAAAGTAACACATTCTTATCAGAAGTCAGTAGTAGAAAAGAAAAAAGGAAGCCCAGATGTCAAGCACAGTGGTTATTCTCTTCTGTTTTTCCCCTTCCCAGGCAAATTTTCCATCCTTCCCTACCCTGCTTTTTTCCTCAGCAAGCTGACCTCCACTGGTGGTCCCATATTGGCTCCTTTAACCTCTACATTGGTTTGCCAATGGTTGGTACTGGCAAGAGAGGTCAGGGAGGTTAGCCCCCACCCCCTGCAGTGCATTTCTTCTAGGGAGCAGAAGCTTGGTGATGGCTACCTTCTTCACCCCACAGTGACACCTCCCATCCCATGGTTGCAACTCTCCCCACCCTCTCACAACCACCACCTCCCTTTGTCCCCTCATATCCAGAATTAGCACGTTTCACCAAAGAATGCTTCACCATTTT
The DNA here is from genome assembly GCA_004027735.1 of Carollia perspicillata. NCBI lineage: Eukaryota > Metazoa > Chordata > Mammalia > Chiroptera > Phyllostomidae > Carollia > Carollia perspicillata. The sequence goes on along the minus strand of PVKM010030137.1, from coordinate 1,122 downwards.
TGTCAGTTACCTTAAGGCTACTGACACCATTACAGATTGCCCCATGTTAAGTCTCTATTTTTTTAAAAGTGGAAGTAAATGGTGATGGGCAGAGTCTTGACTTGGGGTGGTGAACACAATACAGTATGCAGATGATCAATTGTGGCATTGCGCATGTGACACCTGTACGATTTTGTTAACCAGCGTCACCTCCAATAAGTTCAATAAAAAGGGGGGAATTTAATGGTGTAAAAAGAGAAATAAAAATTACAAAGAAATACCATACTTTGCCATGTATAGTGCACATCCATGTTTTCTGTGTGTATCACACAAGGGATTATTTTTTCCCTCAAAAATTTGGGAGAAATTTTTGAATTTCCCAGAAAAGTGCACATTATACACAGCAAAATATGGTATTTGTGAAATGTATTCAGCTGCATTCAATTTTCTGACATTTATATCAAATTTTCAGGAAAAGTTATTTATAAAATTAATGCAAAATCCAAATATAATGCACAGGCTATCAAAAATTCAAAATCTGTGCATTATATATTCTTCTGTATCTTGGCACAAAGTGTCAAATTTTACCATTTAGAAAATAAAACTAGAGTAAATTTACAAACAATATTTAACTTTGAAATATTAGCCAAGCCAGTCCTTAAAAGTGATATTTGTGTCTATAGTTCACCTTAAAAGGATTTGGTAATAACTCATTTTTCTCACGTAGACAAATTAAGTTATTCTGGACAAGCACGCAGCATTTTGTTAGAAAAATGAAGCCACTTGTGTTTGCAGTGCAATTTTACTGATTGGCACATACATGAAGTAGAGACTGAAAAACAAATGTTTTGCAGGATGTTTTCCATTTTCACAAAACACCCACTCTTGCTAAGAATAAAAAATTTGGACCTAAAAGTTTCTGTTAGAAAACTTTGAAAACCCTTTAGTTTGATCAATTTTTCTACATATTTTTCTAATTATTAGGGACATCTGCATGAAAATATGTTCTTTGATTTAGCTATTCATTCTCTTAATAACCATAATTGAGTGTTAGCATTATAATTTCCTGAATAACATTCATTAGATTCTCCTATAATGACATCAATGCCTGTTTTATATTTTTCCTGAAGCCCTCACCCACTT
>PVKM010030136.1:0-17416 GCA_004027735.1 Carollia perspicillata | reverse complement strand
TAATCTTGCCTGTTTTAAATCGAAGGGTCTTAAAAATGACTTTGTTCGGAACATTTTGTGGACATTTGAAGATATACATATGCTGGTTGGCTCCAACATGCCCATATTCGGAGGAGGCAGATACCCCGCAGTCAGCTTACGTCTCAGGTAAACCGCACTCGTGTTCCTTTAGAGTCCCCTTCCCGGCTGCTCTCACCTGTCTGTCGGGGCGTCACTGCCCTTCTCTAGTTTTTTTAACCCTGCCCCTCCTTCGCCAGTTGAATTGGCACAGTAAGAAAGGAGCTGTTATCAGCAAGTGCTGACAGCCCTGTAGCTGGGGTTTTCATTACAGTTCTTGATGAACCGAGTCAGAGGTCCGTGGCACTGGCCTAGTCTTAGGTCAGAATCTGCAACATGTGAAAATGTAATAGAATGTATTTAATTAGTGAGGGAGGTGGTTTTCCAGCTTCCCATTCACTGTGCGCGTTTTTCTTCCTGCGCCAAGTGTGTGTTCACGGTAGCCGGCGTGGGTTCTCACCAGGCATTGCCACGCAAGGCAGTCGGCCTGTCCCCTCAGGTTGTTTGAGGGGCATGCAGGAGGCCCACAGTCGTCTGCTACTGTCTTCCCTTCTGTTCCTACGGAAATCTTATGGATACCAGTTAGAAACACACGCAAAACTTGTGAAAAGATGTTAAGTGTAACACAGCACGCGAGGTGCGTGTGCTTATCTCGTCAGCAAAGGAAGCGTGTGGCATCTCCCACCTAGGGAGCACAGGCTAGCATAGTTAACGGGAGACATGCGTCTCAGATCATTCATTATGGACGTCTCAATTAAACCAAATAACACTAGAAATGTATGTTTTTAGGGATAACAACAAACCAATTAATGTGCTAACTGGAATTGACTATTGGTTGGACAACTTGATATGCAATGTGCCAGAGCTTGTGATGTGTTTTCATGTAAATGGAATTGTACAGGTAAGATACAGTGTGAGTTTTCTAATCTCTCAAGAGCAAATTGGTGCAGAGAGCACCTCACCGAGGTTTTTAAGGCCCTTAAAATCTAAGGTATATTTTTGGCAACGAAGATAGCTGCAAATAAACTGAAGTTTGAGCATTTTCACATTTGAGTTGTCGATAGAACTCTAGACGTTACAGGACTATAATTTTACAGGGGACTTTTGAGAAGGTCATAAAAGTACTAAACCTACATTTGTAGCCATAGAACTCTCGTAATGCCAGCTACCCTGAGTAGTTACTTGGCAGTGTCCATATGCGGGAGGTGTTTATGCAGTACGCAGACATCTGCCCAGTGTATGCAGAGTGTCAGGGAAAGGCCACAGTACCCGTGGCACACAGTGGACAGTTTATATAGCACATTGCCGTTGAGCATGTTCTGCTGACGAGGCACTTTGTCCCCATTATGAATGTTGGGGGAACAATACAATATGGCCATTCTTCAGAAAAGTATCTAATGGGGAGTAACAATGTGCAAAGAGAGAATGGGAAGTGGCAGGTTAAGTATTGGGAGTGTAACACACCGAGTGTGGATGTTTCTGTGAGGGCGGGATCACTTCTGTCATGATCGGAACGGCAGGCTTTGTGGAGGAAGTGGCATCCTAACTTGCTCTCCAGCGACAGATGATAGCATTCCGGAATAGCATTCCGGAAAATAAGGGGTGGATTTTAAAAGACTCGTGTTAGTAAATGAGAGGTCGATGGTAAATCCAGCAAGGGAACACAGGGTTCCTGTAGCCGAATAGCGGGGAGATTGGCAGAGTCCCAGCCAAATAGCAGAGGGTCTTGCTGAGCTAGGGAGGTCGGACTCGGTTCTGGCGGTAACCTGGAATCAGTGAAATCTCTGTGTCTGGGATGGGAGGTTCCTGTGCTGGGATATGCGTTTGAGGGTGGCATGCATGTAGGACAGATCAGGAGGATTTGGAGGCGAAGACGGGTTAGGCGTGCACTGCTTTTAGAAGTGATGTAGTGGCCCATGCTGTCGATACATGAGGCCCTCATACTTACTAAGAACTGACAGCAGTCGTCATGGCTAATGTTTATTGCATGCATTTCATTCCAAGCGCTTTGCTAAGTGCTTTACAGGCATTGCCTTATTCGATGATTGCATCAACTCTTAGCTGCCCATATACCTTTATTCCCCTTTGAGGGAGAGGGGGACTTGAGGACCAGGGAGCTCAAGCAAGTCACCCAGAGCCACATTGCCCGTCAGTGGTGGTGCCAGTGTTTGAACCTGTCCCTGACCAAGGCCATGCTTTTAACCATTGTGCTGCAGCCCAGTGGTTCTTACCCTGCAGTGTGCATCACTGTGCATCAGAGTTGTGAACTCTGAAAACCCACCCTGCTTGGGCTGCAGTGATTCAGAATGGGTGGAGCGTTGTAGATGATTCTGATTTGTACCCTTGGTTGGGAACCACTGTTACACCATCACCCTAATGGCAGCGTTTAATGAGAAGCCCTGGGTGAGGAGAGGGGAAGCGTCAAAGGGACTTAACTCCAATGCTCGGCTCGGGGACTGTGGAACCTATTGTCTGAGATGGGGACGTTGGGTTGGCTTCCTCACGAGTTCAGGCTGAGGAAAGTGTTGAAATGCCGCTGAGCGTTTTGATTTGCAGGCGTTAGAGAAGACGGGTTAGATAGACCCTGTTGGAGACCACCACCAAGAGAGTCTGCTTCCCTCCAGCATGGAGTCTCTCCCCCACGGGTGAAAGCGGGGGGCTTCCAGACGGGGGAGGAGGACCCGAATGATGCCGGGTGAACTCCAGGAGAGCTTTAGTGGACCATGAGGGATGAAAACCAACCTTAGGAGACTGGGTTTGGGCCTGTTTCCTAATTGATTGGGCGTTTCTGGTCTTGGAGCACTTCCGAAAATGTGAGAGGAGGTTAGGGAAGTGTGAGCAGGAGACAAGCTAGGAAAGAACATGGAGTGCTGTAAAGATGGTGATGAAGGTCGTACAGCCTTTATTCTTACTGTTGCCTCCCCCTCGCCCGCCACACCACGTGCTCCATTCCCATAAAGCCCTAGCGTGCACAGCTCAAGGGCAAAAGGAGTGTTTCCTAGGGAAACTTCCCAGGTGCTTCTGGTGTCTGGGGGAAAGCTTACTGGGGGGATTCTGCCTTTGTTTACCCTCTTCCCAGTGGAAAGCCATTGGGGTAGATAGACTAGGAGAAAGTACTGTGAGGCTCATTCCGTGTGAGAGCAGAAATGAGATCGTGCCTACATTTATGCTTCCCAGCCTGGTGGGGATTGTTCCTTGAAAATCACTCCTGTGGTAAACCATCAGCATTGCTGGCGGGGTGGGTCAGGTTCCTTTGGAGAGTGAGAGCAGAAGAAAGATGGAAAACCATTGGTTATACCTCGTCCGTGCTGCACGAGTCTCTTAACTGCAGGATTTGTAGATGTGCTTAGTTGTTAATAAGAAGTGTGGCTGCCTAGGTTTTCTCTTAAACTGCCTTCCATCTGTGTTTTACAGAAGTATGAAATGATAAAGACAGAAGAGATTCCTGATTTGGAAAACTCTAATTTTTCTACTAAAGTCATAAAAGACATTGCACAGAATATTTTATCTTTTCTGAAATCTAATTGTACCAAAGAAGGACATACTTATTGGCTATTTAAAGGTGAGCCAATTCTTGAGTAAATAATAATCGATTTGAGTGACTGCTATAAAATGAGGTTTATTTGTTTGTTTTCAGCGAGTGGCAGTGACATAGTGAAGCTCTATGACCTCACTACTCTTTGTGAAGAAACGGAAGACAAATACCAAAACCCGTTCACAATGCCGGTGGCTATTCTCTTATACAAGTGAGTGCTGTCAGACGTGAAGGTGGAGAGGTAGTCTTTTGTAAAATTTAGTATATAGCCACACCCTCCAAGCCAAGACTTTTAAATACCTGTTAGGTCTGCATAGCTTAAAAAACAAAACCTGTATGTTTGTGGATGTGTGTATGTGTGTACACACGCACACCGACTGTACCAAGATACACTCGCAGGGCTGGGGAGTACAGTATCTGGTGGTTTCTTCTGGCCCTCACTCTGTTGGGAGGAGAGAGGAGTGAGCCTAGATTTCAGTCCCGTAGGGAATGATAAATGGGGAGCAAAGTTGGTGTGAACTTTTTTTTAGGGTTGCTTGCAACATGATGATGAAGAAGAATCAAAATAAGAAACACTACGGGACTATCAGGACATTGCTTCTCAACTGTCTTAAACTGCTGGACAAAAGCCGACACCCTCAGGTACGATGAGTGTATCCGTGCTCTGTGGAAACACAGCAGAGGACAGTGGCCTGGACATGCGGGCTGCCCCGCCCGCAGTGGGGCGCCAGGTGCCAGGCGGGGCTGTCGGGCCCTGGAAATGCGCTCGCTCTGAATCGAGGTGTGCTTTAAGTACAAAACACACACTGAATTTTGAAGGTTGTGTATGTGTGCATATTACGTGTTCGTCGAATCAAATACATTATGGACTCTCACGAGATATTTAATGTGGCCACCGGACTATTTAAAGTTTCATATGTGACTCACATTGCATTCTTCTTGAACAGCACTGTCCTGTAAATGTGGAACTCATGGAGAGTGCTCTTTTCCCCGTTGTTTGATTGCTGCTTGGAGATGGAAACCTATCTTACAGTATCTCAGGATCTGTTTACACAATTGGATCTTGCTAATCACTGTTAGCAGAAATAAGGTTCAGCTTCCATACTGCAGCATATAATAATAACAGCGTCTCTTCACAAAGGCTCTCTCTCAGTCATGGCCCACGATGTTACCGCGCCCTTAGCTGTCTGGTTCGGCCGCCCTGTTTTTTGGTGTAAGGCTAGTTGCAGCCTGTTTAAATCAGAGAAGGTCTGTAGTATGTACACTTTTTTAAAAAAGATTCAAGTTGATATTTATTGTAGCCACATCCAGTTTAAAGATCATTCCAGAGACAAAACCAAGAGAAAATTTTAAATATCTAATTGAAGGGTGGTGTTGAGTGGGTATTGAGTAGTTTATGTGACAGTCAGAAAGTGTTGCAGCTGTTGTGTGCCTGTGATTAAGAAGCACTTAAAACACGTTTAAAGTGGAAAATATAGTCTCATATATATGCCCATTTTAAGAGAGACCAGGCTGAACTTCGCCCTCATTAAGCTAGTGGGGGCTTTCCCCTGGGACCACAGATTGCATAGTAAATATTAGTTGCCTGTTAAAGATAAACTCTTGTTAATTTATAGCTTATGAAGAAAAATGCTGTTTTCTCAGTTGATAGGATACGCTTGCTGATACATTTATGACACTGTACACATGAGAACTTTTGTGTCTGGTGAAATACAGTTGCTGCTTTTTTTTTAAAGAGAGGGCTGGGGATAGAATAATTTCAGGAAATGAGCACCAACCCGTGGGACTTCAACAGAGCACCTTCAGAGCACTGGTGACTTCGAATGGGGAGCACCTCTCTGTGTGCGCTACTCTCGTCTCCGGTGGGGTAGCCCGTGGGCAGACCCCCCAGTGCGTTAGCACAGCGGTGAGGCTCGCCCCGCTTTAGACTGCTTGGCTCACATGATGGTCACACGTATTTTTTTTCTTTTTATAAGATTATTGCTTCAGCCAATTACATGCTTTCAGAGCTTTTTCAATTGGATGAGCCTAAAAAAGAAGAAAGTTCAGAATGCCCTTTAAATGAGAATTCTGATGAGAGCTACAGTGAAGAGGAGGAGGAGATGCCGGACAGCGACGAAAATGGGTCCTATAGCACCGGTTCCGATCCTCCGGAGGATCACAAAGCAGTAGCTGTAATTAAGTCTGTTGGAGAATTATCCGTTCCAGAAAAATACAAATCCATCCATCAGATCAGAGTAAGCATGTTTAAATTTGTATTAAAATGGTCCCAATGAGAAAACGTTCAGTGAGCACAATCAGCTTCTCAGAAGACGGCGTTACTGCAACAAATCCTTCATGGTCCGGGGTCTCATAATCAGTAGCTTTAAAAATTCTACACTTGGTTTTATCTTTGTCCCAGGGTGGCTGACCACATGCAAACTGATGGTGGACAAACGTGTAAACCACCCATCAGTGTGTTGACATTGATGTGGACGGCCCATTGATTCCACTGGCCCGTCGCAGTGGGTGGGGTGCGGGTGGGTCTGTGTGCTGAGAGGTCTGGCGCCTCGTCCCTGTGCTGCAGGGCGGCGCTTTCTTGGGCCAGAGCCACGTCGCCCAGATGGGACCTGCCTCTGGCCTGCTTAGGGCCAGAGAGACCCTGCCACCTGGCCACCCTTCAGGCTTCTGTTGGTGCAGAACGTGTTTTCCTGATGGTATAGTCAGGGTTCTGTTTTCTGAGTTATAATTGCTTTCCAGTCCGGCCTCCCTGTGATCAGGTCCAGGCTGCCATGAAAGAGTAACATGGTCGTAGTTACAGATAATCTCTTCATTTAAGCTCGGAACTTAACCTTCAGATGGAAACTTTATATCCCAATAGGTCACTGGGGGACACCTCTCTGTGACCCTAACACATTTCCTGTGTTTCTGACCTTCCGTCTGTCCTCTCTTTCCTCTCGTTCGCTCACGCCATGCTGCCTTCTTTCTGTCCCTCACATGTGGCCCATCTCGGCCTCTGGGGCTGCAGTTGCTTGTGCTCCGAATGTACCTTCCCCAAAGTGGTCATGGCTGCCTTTTTCTAAGCCTTATGTCCTGGCGGACACCTCCTCTCCTCCAGGAGGCCTTCCCTGATCACACTTCGCCAAAGCTTGCTCTCTTTCCATCTTCCCCGGAGGTGACCTGAGGTCCTGGTGTGTGGACGCTGTGTCGCTCGGGGCTCAGACATGTACTGGATGAGGAGATTGCAGGAGAAACGTCACTTACATCTGAATTTCAGTGCGCTTCCTGCTTGAACCCCACCATGGCATAAAAACTTTCTGAACATAAAATTATTGACTGCAGAAGTGATACGTATTTGAGAAACTGCATTATAACACAAGACCCTGGGTTTATGAAGCAATTAGGTGATAATTAAAGATGTAGTGATAAGTTCATGGTTTTTTACAGAGACAACACTTTATCATTCTCTGGCACGCAATCATAGTAATCACAGAAACATGTCTTTTGTTGGCTTCGCCATCTCCGTGGTGTTCTCAGGCGTGGAGTCGGCCTGGCTCGGCGCCCCAGCCCCCATACTGACCCACCGTGCCCTCTGACAGACTGCTCTGAGCCTGCTCCTCCTCTGTCAAGGCAGCAGTTAGCCCCGGCCCCTCGGGACTCACCACCACAGTGAAATGCCTGGCAGGCCCTTACACGTATGTGGCTCACATGCTGAGACCGTTGGTGGTACTTGTTAATTAACTCACTGCTAAGTGGATGATACTGTGACTGCTACGAAGTGAAAGTTGAGCTGACCGGTGAGATAGGGTGTGCGTTGATCTAAGACATTATTACTCACAGTCACCTTTTTGTCATAGCAGGGTAATTTTAGTACTTAAAGCAACATTGTGTGCTGGAAAGTCTGTTAAGCAGGATTTGTGTTGACGATGCCTGTTATATCAATTTAATCTGCAGTTAAAACAGTACATTAGCCTTAGTAACTCACTAAGCTGAATACACAAGCACATTTGAGATTTCTGATTTATGGAGGTTCAGCAGTCCCCAGGAACCGAGAGCCAGTGGATTCGTCACCTTGGTAGCACACTAACAATCTGCCGTGTTTGTTTCTGAAGCCCAGTTGTGCGTTTCCAGTTTGCCACGACACAGAAGAGCGCTGCAGACTTGTGCTCAGCTACGTTCTAGAGGTCAGTCTGGGTTCAGTCTCCACTATTTCGTTAAAATTTGTACTTGATTCGCAAATAGCACTTGTGTGTTGGTGTCTGAATGATACTCTGCCTTGACTTTTTTTCCCTTTAAACATAAAGTAAAAATTAGTTTTTCCCAACTCTTTCAAGTCAGATTTGATTTTTAAATCTGTTTTCAAAATATTAATTCTCCTAGTGTGTTCAGTGATCCAGATACTTCTTTATATTTAGTGTCTGGCTGACCTTCAGTTGCTTGTACAGTATATGTTTCTCCTTTTTTTTAAGGGTTTAAAATCTGTGGATAACAGCATTAAGAAGGAAAGCGACCTCCCTGCAGCTGACCCCAGCACCCCTATTCCATTAAAATATGAAGATGAATCCGCAAGGGGGGGTCCCGAGGGTCTGGAGAAGCAGATGGCCTTATTTTTGGACAAAAGTAAGTTGAATTGATGTGCAAATAAGGCCTTTTCAATAGAATAACATACTAGTCCTTTATCAACAGCAGACTCGAGTCAGTAAGGCATTCACTGACAGGAATTCAGGAAAAAGATAGCATGTGAACAGAAAGTAGGGGAAAATACCTGTCATTCAAAACATGAAACAGAGCAGGATCGTTCCGATCCTTTCTAGGAATCTCTAGTAAGAGCATAAGGGTCTGCCTCTTCCTGTCCCCACTGCGGGACTAGTGCCTGCAGCCTGGTGGGGTTCTGCTAGGAAACCCCTGCCCCAGGAAGAGCAGGCAGGTGTCCGAGAGCGGACTTAGTGAGTCTGCAGGAGAAGAGGAGGAACAGCAGAAAGTACGCGTGGGAACCAAACTTCAGCCTCGAGTCCTGGCTTTGCTGGGGCAGCCGTGCGCTTTTTGGAGTGTTGTTTGCTCCCAAAATGGAGACTGTAGTTGCGCTACTTTACAGGGCTGGTAATGGGCTCAGTGAGTCCGTGCAGTCCTGAGAACGGTGCACACGGTAAGTGCCATCAGGAGAGCTGGCCGGTGTTACGTTGTGGTGCTTGCACAGGCTGGGAACGGCATTTGCAAGTGAGCCTGATTTGTCCGTCGGGACCATCACTTTGTGAAGACACGTGACCTTGCAGTGAGAGTATAAGTTTCTTGTTTACCTTAATCCAAGTGACATTTATTTTTCCAACCTTTCCCTTTTTTGAAACCAGTTTCAGTTTTAAAAGCTTGCTTTGAAATCCTGTGTTTGAAATAACACCAAGTGCTTTGAGACCTTCTCTTCAGGAACCTGACTGGGGTGGGGAGAGGGCGGGTTTCCCAGCATTCACGTAGTGCTTCCCGTGCGCCGGGCTTGAGCCTGGATGCAGCGAGGAGGCCCGCACCAGGTCGTCTGTGGCTTTTCCAGGGGCTTGTTTTCATTTCTGCTTTCTTTCCCTGAAATGTCTTTCCTGTCTGTCCCTCCCTCCCTCCCCTCTCAGCTGTTGAAAACCCTGTGCATGCTCAGGGTCTCCATGCCTCCCTCTGTCCCCAGCGATTCTCGGTCCCCTTACCACCACGCTTGCCTCACACCATCAGCCATGCCTAGCGGCTTTGCTCACGGACACCGTGTGAGCCCTCATGATGCCCGACTCATCTTTGGTTTCCTCGCGGGCCTTGCACACAAACAGAACCACAATAGAGCTTTACGTTGCTTTGAAAGATGCGTGTGCTGTAGCTGATCAAAAACAAAAGGGGAAATCTGGAGACGGGACGGGGGAGGGCGGCTCCCACAGCACGTTGTTCTCATCTCCGAAATCGCACTGTGTTCCATCGTGGTTCCTGTTACCTGCCAGTCTCCCCCTCTGGTCTCTGGGTCTTCAAGGGTAGTGGCCACGTATGTTCATGTCATCGTTTCCGATCTTAGCACAGTGCTTGGCACAGGAGGTGGTAATAAGCTGGACTGCAAATAAAAAAGAATGTCCCTGATAGAAGAAGCAGCCCCCTTAGACAGGAGACAGGAAAAACAGGCATGGAGCAGAAACTTGACCTCAGCCGATGGGAGCAGGCGCAGGGCAGTGGGAGTGAGACTGAAACAGGGCAGCCTCGGAAGTGGGCTGAGATGCTTGTACGTGGCCGTGTAAGTGGTGAGAAGCCGTCCTAATGTTAGATGAAGCCCTGCTTCAGGAAGGTAACTTTTTGGCAGACTGACATGTAGACCGGAGAAGGGGGGCAGGTGGTGGCCGTGAATTCGGCCATGGCAGTGACCATGGAAGAGAATGGCAGCTGCCGGCTGCTGGGAGGCAGGGGCCCCAGGGCCTCCCCAGGGAGCATGTCTGTTGAAATGCAGCCATGTTCCTCTGGCGTGGCGCGGTGTTCACCAGTCCTGTTGCAGTGGTAGTGCCTGAGCCTGGAGTGTTTCTGATAGAAATTGTTTCTTCTGGTGAGACTTACGTTCAGGTGAAATTTGTTGTCTTCTCTCCCCACCCCGTGTCACAGTGGGCTCCCTTCAGAAGGGCAATTATTCTAGTCAATCTGGAATGATCCCTGGTTCTTGGCAACATAAAATGAAACTGCAGCTGATTCTCAAGTCATCCAAGGCCTACTACGTTCTGTCCGATGCCGCCATGAGTCTGCAGAAGTACGGGAGAGCGCTGCGGTACATTAAACTCGCTCTGCAGAGCCACGGTGAGTCGCTGCCCGTGAGCGCACTCCCCTGGTGTCGGGAGGGGCAGCAGCGAGGACATCCAGATTGCAGTACAGTTTTACTCCTAAAACAACCTTTTTCCATCTTGTATGTTACCCAGGACTTTATTTTCTGCTCCAAGTGGTTTAACGTGTCCACTTTGAAATACGTGAAGCCGTATTTAATACTTACCGTAAATGAAGAGCAGATACTGTGTGGCAAAGCTTTCAGCTGGTGACGAATTTTATTACCGTGCCACATTAATTTTTAATGTCCTTTCCTTCTTTTTACTCTTTCCACACAGACACGTACTGCTGCCTCTGCACCAATATGTTTTCTGAGGTGCTGCTGTTTCTTTCTCAGTATCTGACCCTCTGCGGCGACATCCAGCTGATGCTGGCCCAGAACGCCAACAACAGGGCGGCGCACCTGGAGGAGTTTAATTACCAGACCAAGGAGGACCAGGAGATCCTGCACAGCCTCCACCGGGAGTCCAGCTGCCACGGTGGGCCGCTGCGCCCGCGCCCCGGGCAGCCAGGCCCCTTACGCTTGCTGGGCTTTGTCCCGAAAAGGGGCAGAAGTGTCAGGGTTTTGATATGGCTGTTTCATTTCACTTATTTCTTAATTTTAATGTGCGTTTGTATATAAAGTGCTTCTGAAGTGTTTTGTGCTGACTAACTCCACGACCAGAGCTGACTACAGGATGAGCTCTGAGACCGCCATGCTCACTGTCCGCATTTGTCTCTTCACGAGGGTTTTCCAGGTGGTCCTTGCGGTCATCGGACCGAGCCAGGGTTTCTTTCGGAATGGAGGGACAGCTGGTCACCGTGGATGCATCACCTTCTGAACAGTTCCTGGGGGCTCAGATATAGAAGCCATGTTTTAAGTTCAGGGTTGGCGGTCTGACGGAATGTATCTAGGGGGTCCGGGGGGGCAGTTGTCGGATTTTTAAACCGGGACGTAGGAGGACCTAGTCCACGGCAGCAGGGCCCTCCTGTCCGCTCGGCACAGCGTTCGGAGCGCTGCGGTCAGGGCAGGAAGGGGGTGGAAGGGGGTCTTCCGCAGTGGACCGTGAATTATTCTTTACACTCTTAGGTTGTGTACATCACGTGCTCTCCGCCTCCCAGAAAGTTCTCAACACTCAACATCTAGGGAAGTACATGGAGGGGAAGTGTAGTATTTCTTTTTCTTTTTCTTTTTCTTTTTGCCCTCTTTCTTTCCTCTTTCCCCTTCTGGGTTTCTCATTTTAGTAGACACTGGGAGAAAATCGACACTGTTTTTACCACTCCTCTTGTATTAATTTGATTTAAAATATTCTTTGAGAGAGGGATGTTCTCTCGCGTATGTGTTATCAGCAGGAGTGCTTCCCCTTCCTCCCCTTGGATTGGGGGTTTGCCCGTTCCCTGTAGTCCGCACTAGACAGCGTGCCTGAGTCTCTGCGAGCTCGTCTAGCAGCTTCTCCAGCCAGTCGCACGCACATTGGCCAACTGCCGGGCACCTGGCTGCCTCTGGGAGCAGTCAGAGCTTCCACCAGCGAAAGAAGTGGTTTGCCCTGTGTCGGTAGACCACTTCCGCCCGGTGCCAATGAGCAAGTGTGCCTGGTAGAATATGGGTTATGGGCATTGTTTGGTGTTTTTAGGCAGGCAAGTATTTTAATCCAACATTAATGTCCCAAGAAAATAATAGTTTTCTGAATGAAGAGATCTTTACTATGAAACTTAAATTTATAATTTTAGTGATCAGAATCCTAGTATTTTTATACTACATTCCATTTATTTTATTGCCTCAGAAGTATCAGATTAAATACTAAAGAAATAAGATTTAAGCGACTCACAGTAATGTTTCCTTTTATTTCTTTTAAGGATTTGCATGGGCAACTGATTTGTCTACAGACTTGGAAAGCCAACTTTCAGTTAGTTGTAAGTGTTATGAGGCTGCTAATGAAATCTTGCAGTTTAGCGACTTAAAGAACCAGAACCCGGAACACTGTGTCCAAGTGTCGAAGAGAATGGGCAACATCAGAAATGAGATCGGCGTGTTCTACATGAACCAGGCCGCCGCGCTGCAGAGTGAGAGAGTGGGTGAGCGTCTCTTACTGCCCGTTCTGTTTGCAGGGTCACGTTGGTTCTGTGTGGTTTGAGCAAGTCACAGGGTTGTGTGTCTCGGGGGCTTAGTTAAAAAAAATCCTTCATTCTCAAATTCTTGAGAAATAAAATTAGGAAAAAACACTATTTCCCCTTGGAATTCATCAGTTCAGTGCCCCCCATCCCCCATCTGATCAGTCAGAAGTGAGCTGGACAGCCAGCCTGTGCCCGCCCTGATGCTGGTCACACAACGGCTAAAACATGGTTCTCCTCGGAGGCGAGAAGACAGACGAGAGCACATGTTCTGAGCAGCGCCCTGAAGTGCGAGAGCAGCACGGCAGAGGAGCGGGAAAGGAGATATTTGCTGAAGTTGGGGGGTTCTTGGAAGGCTTTTGGGAGAAGGCGTAGATTGAGCAGATCAGTACACGTCACGTAGGACTTCAGCAAGTGGCACGGGGAAGGGGAGGCTTCCCGACTGAGGGGCAGCGCTCGCAAGGAGCCAGACCTGTGGGGTCCGGTCCGGTGGGCGCTCGGAGTGGGGAGGGCCGGGTGGCAAGTGGAGTGAGTTGTGTGCCTGTTGATCTACGAGCTGTGCTCGACCTTCAGGACAAAGAGTTCGTTGCTAGCGGGAGAATCTGTGCTTTTTCCACAGTTATTTCATGTACATTTAGAAAGAGAAAGGCATAAGAAGGTATTTGAAACCTGTGCTTTCAAAGTGCCTCTGGAGGAGGGAGTCGATGGAGGAGTGTGAAAGGTGGTAGCCAGAAACCTAGGAGAATTAGAGAAAACACAGACTACCTTTTGACACTCCACGGGACCGTCTTCTGAGTCTTTACGCAGCAGTGCTTCGCTCAGATGTCTGCTTGCCGCAGCCTCAGCCCGTCAGTGCAGAAGAGCGTGTCTGGGGGCCGTGTCCGTCTGCCCTGACAGCAAACCACAGGCTGGGGGGCTCAGATGACGGCAGTTTATTTCCCGCACTCAGGAAGCTCGGGGGGCCCGCAAGGTTGGGTTTCTCCGAGGCCTCTCTGCCCGGCTCTCACCTTGGCCTCCTCTCGCTGTGCCTTTTCTCTGCGGGTGTGCTGGTGCCTGTCTCACACAAGAGCACCGGTCCTGTTGGGTTTGGGCCCCGCAGTAGAACCTCATCTCACTTTAATGACCTCTTTAAAGGCCCTGTCTCCAGAGATGGTCATATTCAGGGTGAGGGCCTCCCTGTGAATCTGAGGGTAAGGGGCCCGCTTTTGGGCCCATGACGAGTGTGACAGGAGCAGTGTGCTGCGGGGGACTCCAGGTAGCTGGCTGTCCCCCGGAGGTCCTGTCACTGCCATCCTCTCATGATTGCATTGAGGGACACCGGTGGGGTTTACATGGATGTCTGCTAACACTGTCTTTTTTTTTTTTTTTTTACAAAGTGAGCAAGAGTGTGTCTGCTGCAGAGCAACAATTGTGGAAAAAAAGCTTTTCTTGTTTTGAAAAAGGAATTCACAACTTTGAGTCAATAGGCGACGCTACAAATGCTGCCCTTTTGTTATGTAACACGGGAAGACTGATGCGGATCTGCGCACAGGCGCACTGTGGCGCAGGGGACGAATTTAAGCGTGAATTTTCACCAGAGGAAGGCCTGTATTATAATAAGGTGATGTGTTTGCTTACTCGCTGGACCTCCCCCAGTCATACTTCATTGTCGTTTACCTTTGCCTTTGCTCCATTGAAATAGTACAGCGAAAGGTGGGAACCATTCACTCACTTAGCAGTAGGCCCAAGTGCACTAAGAAGTCAGGATTGGAGGGGCCTTTGATTGGCAGGATAAAACATGACGATGCAGTACAGTGCGTTGACGTAACCAGGGAAACGTCAGATGGATTGAAGACCCACACGAAGGGTGGAACCAGAGCAGCGGAAGAAGACGTGGGAAGAAGGTCATTTCGCGGGATGCGTAGACTTTCCTAGCCTAACACAAGCAGAGACCGTGGAGTAAAAGGTGGATAGATTTAAGTGTACAAAGGTATAGTTTTTTAGGGCAAAACTGAAAAGCATACCACAGTGCAGGGAAATCCTTTGTAGTGCACGGGACAGATCAGAGGGTAGTAACCCTTGGCACATAACAGTCAGGCATCTGTGAAAATCAGCTGTCCCAATAGAAGGAAGGGCAAATAACCTTGAACAAAAAATTCATATATGTAATAAAATTAAATGGTTAATATGTTAGAAAAATTTAAACTTTTGTGGAATTTAAAAATTAAGTTTTCTTTACATATCAAATTAGCAAATATTTTTTGGCAAGTGGTAGCATTCAGTGTTGGAGAGGATGCGCGAGAACAAACGTGTTGAGCATGGATGTCCCCCATTTTTTGAAAGTTGTCTTTTATAAAAGGCCCACGTTAGTACCTGTTTTCAGTAACTGAATCTGAAGGGGGCATTTGCTTTTAGAAAGGAGGTGAAAAACGAAACTAGCATTTGGCCTTCGTTGTGCAGTGAGCCACTACCTCGGTGGTGCGCACGCTGAGCAGCTGGAGCAGCTCACGCAGCAGCCTCTGGGCCTCGAGCCCCGGAGCCGTGAGCCGTGTCTGAGCACCTGGGCTTTGTCCCCGCTGACTTCTGGTGTCTGCCGGTGAGATGGGTCCTGAAGTATCAGAAAAGCCTAAGGAAGCTCATAAGGGTGTTTTAAGCTTTATGTAAAACTGGACGTAATTAAAGCATTTTGATCACGGCGAATGAAATAAAAATGTGTGCACCCAGTTTTGGATCTGGGAACACTCAAAACACTTTGTCAGTGGTAGGCGCTTTGCTTCCTGCCACTTTGGCCATGAGAGGTTTCCTAGGGAAGCTCTGCTCTCCAAGGGCGGGGAAACTTTGAGACTCTCTGGGTTACTTTAGTAACATAATCTGAAGGATTAGTAATGTAATCAGAAAGAATGGTCACGGCATGGCAGATGTTGGAATAAAAGGCCTGTTGAAGTCTGTATACAGAGGAAAAGAGTAGCTGAACACGTACAAGCAATGCAGGCGTTACTGCTGGGCAGCAGGGTTACATGGGATTTGGTTTGCTGGAGTGTGCGGGGTAGGGGTGGCCGAGGGCAGGAGGAGCTGCTCATTTTTACAGTCTCATCTGGCAAGTTCTTTATCCTGAGACTCCTTAGGATTTTTTTTTAGCATAGTTATGTAAGCTGTAGTTTTCATTCAGAAAGAAAACAGGAAGACAGTGCATCCTCATGCTTCGACATGAGGCAGAGTGAGGCAGGAAGTGCTGCGGCTCCCAGCCCCTCCCGGCAGGCGGGGGGGGGTAACGTGGGTTGCCCTAATTCTCGTCTTGTTACCAAAATGGTCACACTGATGGACTGTTCTCCTTCCTCCTAATGCAGTCCTTTTATAAACGCTCCCCGCGTCAGGTCCACCTCTGGGGGACTGGGAAGAGTGTTTCATTGTGACGTGGCACGTGCTTGCGCTTCTGTTCCCTCACAGGCTGTTGATTACTACTTGAAAGCTCTGAGGTCCCTGGGGACACGAGATGTGCACCCCGCCGTCTGGGACTCCGTGAACTGGGAGCTGTCCACTACTTACTTCACCATGGCCACGCTGCAGCAGGATTACGCTCCGCTGTCCAGAAAAGCTCAGGAGCAGGTACCAGCGTGGGCTGGGTCGGAAGGAGGGCTTTGGCCTCGCGATTCTCTAACAGACACTGAACGTCCCTTCCTGACACGCAGGATTTAAATGTTTTTAAACTTCTTATATGAAGTTACAGGCTTCTCTCTTTTCTCTTTGCCTCCCCCTTATAAAAATGAAACAGATTGAAAAAGAAGTCAGCGAGGCCATGATGAAATCCCTGAAACACTGCGACGTGGACTCCACATCTGCCCGGCAACCCCTGTGCCAGTACCGCGCGGCCACCATCCATCACAGGCTGGCGTCCATGTACCACAGCTGCCTGCGGAACCAGGTGCAGCCGGGCCTACTTGAAAGAGTTCTGGGTGCTTCTCTGACATTCCAGTGTCCATTTTAAATGCCTGTTCTTCCATTAGCTCCTTAGAGAAACTTGTGGAATGTGGGCATTTTCCCTGTCTTTCCTTATGCCATATGTTTTTATCTACTATAATTGATTTGGAATTCATTATGCAAAATTATATATTTGCCTGGGTGTATTTTGATTTTTTAAAAATATAGTTAGACTTTATAAGAACAGTTTTGTGTACATCTTGAAGTATCCATCTGTTAAAACTTTTTTTTTTTGGTTTACCTTTAGAAGGGAAGGGAAGGAGAGAGGGAGAGAAACATCAATGTATGGTTGCCTCTCTTGCATGCCCTGCTGGGAACTGGCCTGCAACCCAGGCATGTGCCCTGACTGGGAATCGAACCATGATCCTTTGGTTCACAGGCCTGTGCTCAATCCACTGAGCTACACCAGCCAGGGCCATCTGTTAAAACTTTTATTGTGAAATAGAGCATGCATATAAGAGCACATAGAAAGTGTATAGGAAACACATGTACAGTTTAAAGAGTACCAAAGGAAAAGCCCTGCATACCTCGCCCCAAGGTTAAGGAACTCGAGGGCACTGTAGGGTTCCCCTGTGGGCCCCTCACTCCCTCCAAACCCACCAGAGTAACCACTGTCCTGGATTTTCTGTTATGTCCACACCTGTTCTGTGTTTTACCACTTAGACAGTATGTTCACATTTCACCTGCTTGTGAACTTTATGGAATGAATCACGCTCTCTATACTCTTCTGTGGCTTAATTGCCTTTCACTTCATATCATGTTTTTGAGATTCTCCCAGGTTGGTGCATGTAGCTATTCATTTTCTCAGTTCAGTATATTCACGAAATGATTATATCACAGCTGTATCCATTCAGTGATTCCTGAGCTTTTAGGTTGTTTTAGTTTGAGCCTGTTGGAAATAATCTACTACGAAGAGTCTTGTACTTGCATCCTGGTACTCAAATGCATGTATTTCTAAGAATAATTTGAGGC
>PVKM010030135.1:0-17804 GCA_004027735.1 Carollia perspicillata | reverse complement strand
TTACTTATTTATTTATTTATTGTTCAAGTACAATTGTCTCCATTTAAATAGTCTGATTTGGTTTTGGAAAATAGTTGAAAATTAGCTGTAATATTAGAAATGTGTATATAGGAAATAAAATAAAGTGATACAGTGTATCAGTATAAATTTCATGGATTTAAAATTAGTGAAGATTGCTAATGATTGAAAAATAAAAGGTATTAGATAAAAGGGGAAATATAGCATATCAAGAATACTGTAGAGACTATCCACACAATTTTAAAACCCTTGTTTGGAGATTAAAACTTATCTCTACTATGGATTGATTTGGAATGCTGATTGGCACCTGTATTTGTCAACAGCATTTTGAAGTTTTACTTGCTAAAAGAGATATCTCCTTCTCACTTCCATGCTTTGCTCAGCCCAAGTCCATGTGCAGAATATTCTCACAATTGTGCCGGTGGGGGAGGGGAAGGTTTTCTCTTCTGTCCTGGAAAGACAATTCAAAGGCAGATTTTCATATTATATGAAGATAGCGATAGACCACGAGTTATGTCATACTAGACAATGATCATTATTTTCATATGAAGGTGGGAAATTTATTCATACAGTTCTTGGGTAGAGGTAATATATACATTTATATTTATTTATGTATATATTTATATACATTTAAAAAATATATATATTTATATATTTAACTCAGGCAAAAGCTGGCCTTTTATCTCTGTGGACTCAGAGCCACCACAATTCTTGTGCCCTGAATCTTGACCTTTGACCTGGGTTCTCCCTCAGTCAAATTTCTCAACATGTCTTTTGAAGAAGGCTATTGTGGATCATTCTCTCATCTTTGGGTTTTACCATAATTCAACCATACCCATTCTTATCCTGCCACATAAATATTATTTTAGAGATTTTATTTATTTTTAGATAGAAGGGAAGGGAGGGAGGGAAATACCAATGTGTGGTTGCCTCTCATGTGCTCCCTACTGAGGGCCTGTCCCATAGCTCAGGCATGTGCGCTAACTGGGAATCAAACCAGTGACCCTTTGGTTTTCAGGCCAACACTCAATCAAGTGAGCCACACCAGCCAGGGCATATTTTTTAAAATTTTATTTACAATAATCTGTGATCCAAATGTAGTTCAAAAGGAGTGAATAGCTCAGTTTAACTAGAAGTCATATCATTAAGAAAAGACACTTTTGCCTTACACAAAAGTAAGGAAGTTTTATTCTTCTTAAATAAAATTATCCAGGCATCAAATCTTAGAGACAAAGTAAGGGAGGTATTTCCTTCACCTAGGGAATTTGGTTCTTTCTGTGAGAAACACCCAATATATCCCTTCCAATGTACCAAAGCAAAGACAAAAATCACTTCCTTCACAAAAATAATTTAAACATTCACATTCTGCCAGAAAGTTTAAATATTTTGCTTTTGCTTAATAGATATTTTAGAAAATCTGGATGAAAATTTCCTAATCTTTTTTTCTTTATATTAAATTTATTGGAGTGACATTGGTCAAGATTACATAGGTTTTAAGTATACATGAAAGTCACATGCAAAGTAATGAAATTAGACTTTACTTTGTCCCCATATAAAAATATAACTAAAAACTGATCAAAGAGCTAAATATAAGATCTGGAACAATAAATTACATAGAAAAAAACATAGGTATAAACTTATGAAACTTGGTCTTAGAAAAGATTTTATGAATTCACCCCAAAGGCAAGGGAAGTAAAATACAATTAAATGAATGGAAGTATCTGAAACTAAAAGGCTTCTGCACAGCAAAAGAAATTACCAACAAAACAAAAAGCAACCAAACAAATGGGAAAAGATATTTGCCAGCAAAAGATTCAACAAAGAATTAATATTCAAAATACATAAAGAACTCATCCAACTCAACACCAAACAAACAAAAACAACCCAATTAGAAAATGGGCAGATTATTTCTAATCTTAAGAAACATATGTCTTGCCCTGGCTGGTATAGCTCAGTGAATTGAGTGCGGGCTGTGAACCAAAAGCAACATCTTTCTTTAGTAATCAACATAATACAGATTTTGTATATACCTGTAGAATTTGAGAATGGAATTTTAATGTTAAAAATGAATTCTTATGTAAATAATACATTATTTACATGACCTGAAATCTTATTTAAGCCAGGGCATACATGAGTGTCATGATAATTGTGTTGGATTTTTTCTCAGATAAATGTTAAGTGGAAAAAGAGCAAGAATTTCTTATGCTGTGACAGTTACTAAGTGGTTTTGTTAATAAACGAAGTCCAAGTGGTTACAGTTACATATGAGTGCAGTAAAAACAATTTGAAACACTAGTACTTAACATGCAGCACACTGTTGAAATAGACTATTATAAAAACACTGATTATAAATCACAAATAGTATTGTTAAAACTCAAAATTGTGGGACAAGTGTGCATGTTAGTGAGGTAAAACTTATTTTATAATAAATACATAAGCACATAGCTCATATTTTATAACAGAAGTATGAAAACTGAAATATGCTTTTAATTTTTTATATAAAACAAGACAAAACTAAGCAAAAAAATCATGAAGGCATCATTATGCCTTGAATCAGCTAAACACCTCAACTGATCAAATGTATGTATACACATACATATGAGCAGATACATGTATATATTTATACACAGATATATACAAACATACTGTGGTCTGTCCAGAAAATATACCTCCACGTACTATGAAAAATAGAGACATTTATTGAAGAATATACAAGAAACATTGTACATAGGACAACGACACCTTGGTCCCTTCAAAGAAGGCACCTTAAGAACTCACATAGTCCTCTAGATTGCCATCAGCTGTCCCATGGTATCTTCCTGAATCTCACTGACAGTCTGAAATCTCTTCCCTTTCAAAAGTGATTTTAATTTTGAGAAAAGCCAGAATTCGCATGGCGACAAATCTGGACTGCACAGGGGCTGAGTCACCTGGGTGATTTGGTTTCACCAAAAACTCTGCACGAGATGTGACGCACGAGCAGGTGTTTTGTCTTTATTAAGTTGCCAGTCGCCAGTTGCCCATAGCTGTGGCCTTCTGAATCATTTGAAGAGTTTCCACAGAGAATTGTTCAAGCTTAACACAAAATTTGATGCAGATTTGTCTGCTCTACTCGCTCATTCATTTTGAATGTGACATCCACACAGTTCACATGCTCACTCAACAGCGTCTACTGCCCTCACTGACTAGTACAGTGAAGTTGTCATTGTTCCTGTATGTGCATTTCAATCCACTGTCTTTGGCTGCCAGGTTACATCTAAGTCTTACAAAATGTCCTCATTATGTTAACAATGGCTGGACTTTTTCCAGACAGACTTGTATATATAGATTGAACAGACAGGTACACACAAGTACCTAATCAATTGTTTTATATTAATGTACTGACTCATGTGGGTGCTCACAGATTAAAATTTTGTTAAGTCAATTGATTATGCAGTTTCCTTGGCATGGTTTCTAGGTATTGATATTTTGAGGCAAATGTTTGTTTTACCATGAGAAGAATCACTATATCTTGATTTTAAATAATGTTAGCTTGTATGACTGTATTCCAAACAATGAAGTAATCAAATCCTTTTGGAGGCCAGGTGCTAATTAGTCATTAACTTTGAGGAAAGTATGTATGAAATGCCCATGAAGAGATAATTAACAGATTTTGAGACATATAATTTGTGCAGTCATATGCAGATTTGCTGATATTTTTATTTTCTTTTTGATGATTGTGATACTCCTTTACAATTACTTAACTTTAGCCATTTTTTAAGTTGCTTTTAATATTTTTCTGAATACCCCCTTCTTGACTTTTATACTTAAACATTGATTAAAAGTCTTTCTTTTGTTATTTTATGTATTTAATGAAGCATGTATATATCATTTCAATTTATACAACTTTATCAGTTATTTTTTATCAGTTCTCTTTTTTTATCATCATATACTCTTGTCATCATGTGATATAATGAAACTTCTTTTTGAATATTTTTGCAGGGAATTCAGTTTTCCAGATGTTAAAAATGTAAAAGAATATTATTTCAGTACTTGAAATATTTGCTATGTCTGTGTGGATGTTATTAATGGCAATATTAGCTCTGCTGCCATCATCTATGACAAATAAAGCAGAGTATCAAGTAATACTGTATATTCTAAAGACTCACCACACCTTTCCATTATTTGCTCTTAATTATAGTTGCAAATGCTTACTCCATCATTTCCATCAAGGGAAACCTTGTTTTAAACAAATGAATGCTTTTTAATGAAGTGTTAATTTATACTAACATGAAAGTGAAAATAAGCTGTGACAGAAACTCATTAAGAATACTTCCAGGGGTGGATTAAGAAACTGAAGAAACTAACACGGCTATATTTTACATTTAAAATGCATTCAATTTAGAAAGAGTTTAGAAAATTACTTTCAATAGCAAGTTTCCCAAAATAAAGTGTTCCAATTTACAATTTTCTTTTGTTATGATAGCAACTATAGAAAAGTGCCATGGCAATAAAATGCATGAGCTTCAGAAAAAGTTCACTGTTTTGCTATTTAACCTTTTCTTCCATCTCCAAGGTGATGTACAATGGTTTGTTTTACTTAGGAAATTGTAGGTAAAGGTATCTGTTGGCATGGAAATTATATGATTATTATTATGATTTTTACTCCCTTGGCTTGAAAGGAATTTGTTTCTTGTTACATATGTTTTTATTTCCAAAATGAACTACCCATTTTTTTAAATGTCTCCCAAAATAAGAAGCGAGTGCAGAGCTAGGTACATGTTTCACAGTGACTTAGACAAAATAATTTGTTTTTCAGAAGAAAACAGGAATTCTATCAACTTTCTTGAATCTTTATTATATGAAAGTATTCTGAGAGCATTCTACTTTATCATATGGAGAATTGAAAGAAAATGTATGTAAAATTTTGTACAAAAGTATGCAAAACCCTATTTTTTACTTGAAGAATGTGAAATTACATATAATCACCTACGAAAACTTCCTATTGCTCACTGACTTAAACACAAATATAGTTTACTTGAATTTAAGTAAATGTTAGCTCCAAGAAGGAAATTTCTCTGGACAAGAGACAGTAATAATTCTGTAACTCAAAAATCAGTTTGAATGTGGAAACCTGAGAGAAGCTGCAGGAAACAACTGTGGTATATTGCTGAACTGTAGAGTCACCAAATTCTAGACCAATACTTTCCACAGCAGACAGTTCAACAGTAACACACATTTGCATCTTTCAGTATGATTCCTAGCCTACATTGTATGATTTCTATCTAGTTTACTCCTCCACAAGTGAAAGGAAAAAAATATCTTCACATTTTACTTTCTTGAAATTCAATCAGTATTTCTGCCATCAAATGAAAGAATCCATTAATTTAAAAATGTTATTATCACACATACACACAATAAATTCATTTAACACAATTACATTATAAAACATTATGTTATTATAGCATGGAATATTTAAATTCTACAAGCATAGAATTTTTTTAAATTAAGCATTTATAGACAAAATCATCTCAGTAAATATTTTTATAAAATTATAATTGCTTAAGAATTACTTATGAAATAAAGATAATACTCATATGGAATTACAATTAGAGAAACAATATATTTGTTAGTAATTATTTAGCTTAGTAGCACATGCTATACATTTAAAAGGCCTAAGATGTTAAATGCAATATTATTATAAAAGAAACAAATATTTTATCAATTTGGAAGACTATTTGCCATATTTATGAGTTCAAAGATGACATGTACTCAACATTTCTGAAATAGAAAATAAGAGATACTAAATCAGAGGTTGTAAAGCTACACGTAGTTCTATAATCCATAATGAAAAAACTAAACATAAACCAACAAAAACAAAGTTTCAGTATTGCTTTTAAAATCATTGTATGATTACCTGTGGAAATGTTGGGTAGATAAAAGTGATCATTACACAAACTATAAAATAAATGTGTT
This sequence comes from Carollia perspicillata, assembly GCA_004027735.1. Taxonomy (NCBI): domain Eukaryota; kingdom Metazoa; phylum Chordata; class Mammalia; order Chiroptera; family Phyllostomidae; genus Carollia; species Carollia perspicillata. The sequence goes on along the minus strand of PVKM010030135.1, from coordinate 11,831 downwards.
AAAAATTATTTCACACTTATTTGTTTCATTACACAATATAGAAAGCACTACATTATCATTCTAAAACTAAGGAATTGGACAAAAAAAGAACAAAATAATTCTTAATTTTAGTAAACATACAGGAAAAAATTAAAGTCATATACCCAGAAATAAAATAAAAATGTGACATCTTATTCATGTATGTAATAGTAAACAATTGATACATATTTGACTAAGTGGATAGAATATATTACAAGTGCTTCGGAGTTCAGAGGACCGTGTGCTAAAATGAGCTATACGGAATGTAAGTCTTGAGTGTTTATGATTTGCTGGGAATTGTAAAGTTTCTTTATTGTCTCAAAGAACAAACACATTGAATGGATGGAGAGTCAATATCTATTGATAAGTGTGTTGACAACAGGTTTAAATGGAACATCAGAACTGAACAGTACAATTGGAATATTTTGCTAGGGTTGATTATAGAGGGCTCTGGATGTTTGAAGAGATATAGCTACAATAGCAATATGTTTTTAAGTAATTACTATATTTTTAACATTTATTTCTACAAAAACTGTACAGAGTAATCACTAGTATTTTCCCCAGATTGTACACAATAAAATTAATATTTAACTAAACTAATTAAATTGCTCCAGGTCACATGGACGCTAATTGTTGTAAATAAAATTTCTGCACAAGGAATTTGATGACAGAGCTTCTTTTTCTTTTCTTTAGATTTTATTTATTTACTTTTAGAGAGGGAGAAAGAAAGAGAGCTATAGAAATATTGATGTGTGAGAGAAACATCAATAGGTTGCCTCTCTCATGCCCTCAGCTGAGATCCTGGCCCACAACCCAGGCATGTGCCCTGACTGGGAATCAAACCAGTGACCTTGTGGTAGGCAGGCCAGTTTTCAATCCACTGAGCCATATCAGCCAGGGTAAGCTTTTATTCTTAATCATACAGTATATGGACATTGTAATGAATTAACTTATCTTAACTATTTGTTTCATTATTACATTTAGGTAGAATTGTTAACTAACAACTATGGGGTTTGGCTGTCTGCTGCTGAACACAGGCATATTCCGAAGACAAAGGTCATTGGAGAATGAAAGAGGTCTTTATTGAAATATTGCACAATTTAGGGGAATGGAGCACTCCCTGACTCCAGGTCAACCTCTTCCACAAAACACAAACAAAACCCACTGTTCCCCAAAAGACTGAAACCCCAAACCATGCCCCAATATCCAGCTCCACCCTTATCTGTCTCTCTGAGTGCCAGGCTGCTAGTTGGAGGGCTCTCCAGCTTCAGGATCCCCGGAGTGTGTGGGGTGAGACCAGTACCACCATCACCACTGCTTCTCCCTAATCCAGTGTCAAAAATCCCAGAGGAAAAGAGGAGGCAAATCATTGTCTTCCCACCATTTAAATCTCCTAACACAAACTTCCTTGTGCTGAGGAGGGATCCAGGTCCTGTAGCCAATCCCATCCTTTTCCCAGGCTGGACTGGCAGGTCTGCACCTCCTCCTGTTGCCCTGTTACCTTTACAGTGCACCTGACACTGTGACCTCTTGTTTTCCCTTCACCCTGGGACTGAAAGGGAGTAGGAGGGCTTTTCCCTTTGTGCAGCACTCTTGGTAGCCTCATGCAGACTTCATGCAAGGCTTCCTCCTGCCAGGTCTCTGCCGAGGGTCTGGGAAATTCGTCATCATGTGCTGTGCCTAGCTTGTTTACCACTGCCTTGGGCAGCCCTCTCTTATGGCCCCTCCCTTCTTCCCAGGGATCTGGCCAAACTGGCCTGTATCAGAATATATCTAGCTCTTCTAGAAGCCAAGCATCTTGGATATTGAATATATATCATCTAGACTTTATGAAAATGCATCTATTTTCAGATCATGGTGTGGTTCACACATAATATTAAAATTATAATAATAGTATAATTACATTTTTCAAATTAGACAAGTTCCATTAATTTTCTCATAATATATATAACAACTTGTTTTGTTTAAATAACATTTATAACATAAATGGTATTTATTATTTTAAAAATCAAATAATTCACAAATTATATTTTGCAATATTCAGTTTTCTGTATAGAAGTTAGTCAAATTAAGCCATATTTTATTCATGTATATTCTCATTTTTCACTTATTTATGGATTAGTGATATATCCTAATTGTAAAAATTTCAGTAATTATAGAAATACTAGAGTGAAAGTAAAATGTTTATTCTCAACATAACCCAGTTATCAAAGTCAAGAGCTAGTTCTCCCTCCCAGACATAATTCTGTCACCAGTTTTGGTATGAGTCATTCTAGAAATGTTTGTGTGCATCTATATGTATTTATGCACGTATGTAATAGACATGAGGAAGTTTCTTTTTGTGTAGAGTGAGCATATTCTACATATTTTATTTCAATTTCTTTCAATTTAATTTGATCATTATTAGTTTTATGTCAAGATATATAATTAAAAAAATTTTATAAAGAATGCATTGTATTTCATGTTATACATGTAAATTTTTTGATTCTAGAAATATCAGCTTTATTGGAAATAATTTACACATTATAGTTCATCCTCATACAGTGTACAATACAATATTTTTAAAATGGACTCAGAGTTGTGCAACCATAGCCCCTATATGATTTTAGAATATTTTCTTTCTTCTTTTTATTGTTGTTCAAGTACAATTGTCTCCATTTTTACCCCCCATACCCCCCCATACCCACCTTGCACCCTCAAACCCACCCCCTTTGGCTTTGTCCATGTGTCCTTAATCATGTTCCTTAATGGACCTTCCTCTATTGTCTCCTATTATCCCTCTCCCACCTCCTCTCTGGTCACTGTCAGTTTGTTCTTTATTTCAGTGTCTCTGGTTGTACTTTTTGCTTGCTAGTTTGTTTTGTTGATTAGGTTCCACTTACAGGTGAGATCATATAGTATTTGTCTTTTACCACCTGGCTTAGTTCACTTAGCACGATGATCTCCATTTCCATCCATGCTGCTGCAAAGGGCAGGAGCTCTTTCTTTCATTCTGCTGTGTAGTTTTCCATTGTGTAAATGTGCCACAGTTTTTTGATCCACTCATTTTTATTTAGTTTATCTATAGATGATTTAGATGTCAAGCATATGTATAATGTAGATCCATATGCAATAAAAATACAAAAGTTTTTGGGAAATATGCATACAATTTAACTTCCAATAGCTACTGTAGTCAAAATTTTTCCTCATGCTGGATGTATACACTCCCATCAATCAGCTTGTCATTGTTATGGTGTATTCTCTTACTGTTTGATACTTTGATAATCAGGCTTATAGACAAAAAAAGTACCGATTAAAACACACAAGAAATAATCTAGAAACTCTGCAAAAATTCCAAGGAAAATATCAAAATGGGCTATCACCCATAGTTTTAGTGTTATCTTAGTTATTCTTCAAATAAATGATTGAGGAGAATTAAAATTGGGATGCATACATGTTTCAGAAGAATTTTAACCAATGATTTCATAATTGAAACTAAGTATGACTATAATATTGTCAATCAGAATATGTAAAGAGGTTTGAATAGTGACACCAATAAAAATACACCTCAGAAGGTTATGAACAAATTTTGTTGAACCACCTTAAAGGTATTTCTCAGTTGTGTTCTTGTTGGAAATAAAAATGTTTATCCTACTGTATAGTCTACTTGATAAGTGGTGAATATGAAAATAAATTTAAATTAATATGAACTTTGTAAATTTCAATATGGTATCGAATGATTTTTCAAATGATAGCTTTGAAAATTCAGTTATATAATACCAGATAATAATGATTTTTCCCTCCTTGACAAGTTTAGCCTCTTAACCAACTTTTCACATTAATTTCTCATATTGTTAAGTTACTACAAAAATAGGCCTAGGGTGATTATATTTATACAGCATTGCATTTTTAAGCTAATTCATGATTTTTATTTAACATATTTTAAATCTATAATTTAGATATGTATATATGTATGCATGTATTTATTTATCTATCAACTATCTGAACAGAAGACATTCTGTCATCTGTGGAAATTTTATTTTTCTATTGGTATTAATAGAAATACAGATTTTTTTAAAAACAGATTTTTTATGATTGAACCACAAAATAAAGGCCTACTTGCCATGCTTCATTATCCTCTGAAATTTCTTCTGCCTTTTACTTTGTAATATTTTATTTAAGATATTTGCTCCAGTATTCACAAGTGAGATTATTCTGCACTTTTAGATTTTTGCATCAATATCATACTGACTATATTTAAAGGAGTTCAGAGCTCTTTTTTTTTTTCTTTCTGGACTCTGAAAAATTTCAAATAATGTTTGGCATTATCTATTTCTTGAAGTTTTCAAATAATTGTCTCTGGAGTCCAACACCTTCTTTTTTGGAAAAGTAATTATTTGACAACATTCTCAGTTGTCTCCAAAGTAGTTGTTCTGTCTGGATTTACCATCTCTTTTACTGCCCATCAATATTAATAATTGGAATAAATTAATTAATTCAGTAAATTGCATTTATTTTCTAATACCCTACTAATATGAAAAGCTTTTCTGAGAACAAGCATTAGCTATTTAGAAAAGAGTAATAATAATCCCTACTTACAAACAAAAACAAATAATATATAAGAATAAACATAAAAAGAACTGTGTGTATAGTATCAATACCTATATTAAAAACTACAGACTGACTGCTCTTGGAGTGGAGAGGAGAGGTGGGGGGCTGCATGAAAGAAGGAGATTAGTCAGAGAACATGTATGGATGGCCCATGTATGTGGACAATGATATGGGGATTGCCTGAGGGAGGGGAGGTTGAGGGCTGGGTGGATTTGGGCAAAGTGAGAAAAAGCTGAGACTACTGTAATAGCATAAACAATAAAATACAATAAAAATTTATAAACTATATAATAATAAGAAACAAAGAAATATATACATAAATGGGAAGACATAACTTTATCTTTTTTGGCTGGAAATACTAAAATATATTAATTATTCCAAAAATAACGTAGTAATCAAATTCAACTGTAAAGGAATTGAGAGTATCACATATTTTGTTAAAGTATATCAGAAAGATAATATGTGCAGGGATCACCCATACAGTATGAAAAAAGTGAAAAAAAAATAAAAATCTTGACTTATAGCTATTGGAAACATTATATGGCAATATTAATTAAAAATACTTTGAAATTAGAAGTGATATTGAAACCAGAAAAGTTGGCATTCATGCTGCTGTCACTACTAGAACCAATAAGTAGAGACAAAGATTTAAACTTTATGTGCATTTATTCAGATGCCAGCAATCTGAGAAGATGGTGGGTTATGTACCTTCAAAAATATCTTAATATACCATCTCAAGTCAACATTATTATAAGGAGATCTCACTTATAAGTGGAACCTAATCAACAAAACAAACAAGCAAGCAAAATACAACCAGAGACATTAATATAAAGAACAAACTAATAGTAACCAGAGAGGAGAGGGGAGAAGGATAATAGGGGAAAAGAGGGGAAGGGTCAGCAGGAACATGTATAAAGGACATATGGACAAAGCCAAAGAAGAGTAGGAGGGTGGGAGGCAGGGATGGGTGGGTGGAGGGCGTGATGGGGTGAAAATGGAGACAATTGTAGTTGAACAACAATAAAAAATATTTAAAGAATATTTAAAATATGAATGCAGATATCCCTGACTTACAATGGTTCACTTTATTACTTTTTGACTTTATGATTGTGCAAGACCATACTGTAAATTTTGAGGTTTGATCTATTCCCAAGTTAGTGAGATGCTGGAAGATACTTGTTCATGATATTGGGCAGCAGGAGCAAGCCAGAGCTCCCAGTCAGCCCCGTGATCAAGAGGGTAAACCACAAATACTCTACAGTGTATTTATAGTGTTACATGATTCTGCCAACTGTAGGCTCATGTACGTAGTTTGAACATGTTTAAGGTAGGCTAAGCTAAGCTATGCTATTTAGTAGGTTAGCTGTATTAAATGCATTCTGACCTACACTATTTTCAACTTATGATGGGTTTATTGGAACATAGCTTCATCTTAAGGAAAGGTACATCTATATTAGAAAGACAGATGAATAAAAGTATTATAAAACAAAGGGTGAAAATAATTGCATAAATGTAACACTTATTATTAAAAATTAATTAATACCTACTCTAAAATAGACACCAGTCACCCAAGCTCTGATATGTGCTAGTCAGACCGAGGAACAGAGAATTAGATACAGCCACACGACTACAGAAAACACACAGCCAATTAGTAACCATGTTGGTTCCTGTGTTGGTCACTGGCTAAATGCTAGCCCCACCTCTGATCACAAGCAAGCTAGTGTGATGGTTTACATTTCCTGGACTATCTGTATTCCATTTTGTATCAGACTTATTGTTGCATAACAATGAATTAAGCCTTTTAAATTGTGTTCTGGATTTTGGAAAGGTTTGAACAGCAAAAGAAATTCTATTCCATGGTTTAGTAAAACCCACCTATAAACTATGCAATCTGTTTTTATAATTTACCCAGTATTTCTTATGTCTATGTGAGTGAATTTTTCAATTTATACCTATTTACCTCCTGGTAAAATACCTATTTCATTTAGTTTTTCAATAAAGAGTTATGGTTTTGTTCAGGTCAGGGTGGTCACATTTACAGGAGATTTTCATTTCTGTATTAACATTGTGAAAACATTAGCTAAGCTACAAAATAATAGCTTCTCAGAAATACAAATGAAATAACTTCCAGAGAAATAAGCTGTTCTCTTAGGAAGGAATAGACCAAGTATTATTTACATTGCTAATTCATAGTAGGAAGCCGGGCAAACCTAGCAGTGACCTTGGACATTTGCTGGAGTAAAGGGAAAATTTCCCAATTTTTAGTGGCAAGAATTGGCTAGTGTGAGAGATCAGAATCCCAATGATTTTCAGACCTTGGTGAACCCACAAATGTTTGCCAGTTCATTGTGGGATGTTCACCAGTTAGAACACAGATCCAAAAGCTGGGGAAGGGTTGAATAATGGAAAAGTGTCAATAAAGGGCATTGTGTACATCATAAGGTAAGTGAGCAGAAGGAACTTTCAAATTGCTTTCTTCTCCATCCTTAACATTAACAGTTATAGTATTCGTATGCTGTAGCTATATTTTTATTAACTTTAATTTTACTTAAAGCCATGTTTTAATATTATAGCATAATTAATAAACATCACTTCAGTAGGTAACAGAAGTATCATCTTTATATATAGTAGATAAAAATAAATATAAATTATCATTAGCTTAAGATACAAATTAAAATATGACATTAAGTTGCAAATTTTAAAAATGCAATGTGGAATATGATTATATATTTAGTGAAAAGGTATGATTATAAATTATAGATAATAGGGATATTAATATTTATTGTATCGATTCATTCATTAAAAGTTTAAGAAAAAATGGCCGCAAAAATCTTATTGATATATTAATGATATCAATTTTATTGCTTTATATGTACTTTAAAATAAGAGATTATGGTTTTTAAAATATATTTTAACATTTGTTGAGCAACAAGAATACTTGTGTTGTGAAAGATAAACTTTGCAATATTATTTTGTAAAGCAACTTTAATTAAGGTAACTAGGTTCATTATGCTTTGATTATCAATATAGACAATGTGTACTTCTGTCTTTTTGACAGAAATTTTTAGACTGTATTTATCTACACATTATTTTGTATTCTTACAGAAGTAAGCATATAAGTGAAAATTTTATAGAAAAATATTCTATAAAAATATAGAATAATTTGTTTAGTCATTTTCACTGATACCAGCCTTTCCTGATATTTGCCAAGGGCACCTGTGAATTATCCTCAGGTAATACTATAATTCTGCTAAAAAAGTGGCATATTTCTTTCTTAAAAATTCAATCAATTCAAATTTAATTATGTACTCATTATTATATATTTAATACATATTTTCATTATATTATTCACATTTTATGGTTATGATAATTAGAAAATAATTCTTATACACACTAAATATGTTGACTGTTGTCATTAATCTTAAGGAAATACATTATAATGATAATACATTGATGTCATGAACTATTTGTGCTTCCACAAAAACTTTATATAGTTTTTGTTTTATATAGTTTTATATTTATATAAAATATAAATAGTTATATAGTTTTTAACTATATAAACTATATATAGTTTTAAACTATATAAAACTTTCTATAGTTTTATAGTTATATAAAAACTTCAAAAAGGCAAACTTTATATAATTCAATATATTATTTACTCTTCTAACTCCTGGAACTCACTATTGTGCTTTTCATCTCTGTGATTTTGTTATTTCAAATTATTATACAAATGAAAACATGTGTGAACAAATTTGAGATTTTTTTCCACTCCGTATGATTTTCTTGATATCCATCTAAATTGTGGCATAAAATTCCATAATTCAGAGAGTGTGGTATTGACACAACGATATCCAAATATGTCAATGGAATAGAAACATAGCATTTCAAAAAGCCTACACATATGGGGTCACTTGATAATTGATGATAACACCAAAGAAATTCAATGGGAAAGAAATATATTTTTATTTTGTTTTTTATTCCAACTTTATCTTAACCAGTTTATTTGCAGTGAAGATGTTAGATTAACTTTCCAGATTACCAAGCTATTAGAAAATCAGCTGTGAACTGAAAGAACAAATCAAACACTAAGTGTGATGCAGTTCTCTTGGTGTTAGTACATATCATTTGTCAATTAACTCTATATTTTATTTTTATGTGTTTATGCTGTTATAGTTGTTCCCACTTTTTCTCCCTCTCCCCACCTCCATCCAGCCCTACCTTCTCCCTTCCCCAAGCAAATCCCCATATTGGTTGTCCATGTGCATGGGGTGTGCAGAAATGTTCTTTAGTTAATCCCTTTACCATCTTTCCTATTCTTAATACATTTTGGTGTGGGGAAACTGAATTTCTCTGTAACTAAAAGTTACCCTTATGTTCTAACTCAAGCCATGCATAAAATTTAATTTGCGGTGGATCATCAATCCAAATACAAGGGTTTAAAACTATAAAGCTTCTAGAGTAAAGCCAACAAAAATGGTTTTGTGACTCAGATTTGGGTGGAGATTTTTGGACAAGTTTCAAAACTCAAAAAAGTAAAGTTCGATGTTATAAAATTTGAAAAAGAATACTGTTCACAAAAAATAACATTAAGGAAATTAAAAGGTAAATTAAGTGGTGGAAGAAAATAAATGAACTATATTTATAAGGCAAATGCTTCATATTAGAATATTTAAGAAACTCCTAAAATCGGTAAGAAAATTTCAGATAATCTAGCTTACAAAATGATGAAAACTTTCACCACATGTTTCCCCAGAGTATCTCTATCTCAGCATCATTAGTGAACAGTAATACTAGAACATACATTTAAGCCACATTGAACTACTACTGCTCCACCTCAGCAGAATAACTAGAATTCAAAAGGTATAAAAAACAGTTTGAAAAAATAGATATTGACTAAGTGAATTGCTCATATGTGTTAAGTGGTAAGGTAAAGTGTAAAGAATGCAATGAAAACTTTGCCAGTGTCCAGTAAATTTGGTCGCATACCTAATCTGACCCAGTACTTCCATTCCTAAAATATACACACAAGGAAAGAGAGTGTATGCACCCCCACACACAGACACTCAACTCTCCATCAAGATTATTCTAAGATTATTGATTTAAGATTATTCGTAGATCTTTTATTTACAATAACCCCAAACTGGAAATAGCCAAAATGTTAATTATCAGGAAAGCAGATAAGTGAAGAGTAAATTAATTCTATTGAATGTTATAAAGAAACAAAAGTTGCACATGCTACTACTTGGATTTAGGTTAACAACAATAACTTGAGCTAAAGAAACCCCACACAAGGTCAGTTTTTACATTTTATGCTTACATTTATGTGAGTTTTTTAATAAGGAAAATTAGCTTTAATTTTAACTGGATTCAGAAGAGTGGTTATGAAGGCAGGTAAGATAATTGAATGTCAAGGAACGTGACAGAACTACCTGGGTGGATGGAATTATCCTGTTTTGATCTAGATGGTGGTTCTCCGAGAGCAGATATAAGCTATTTTTCACCAAATTATACACTAAAGAATTATGCATTTTACTTTGTATAAATTGCACTTATTTTATAGAAAAAAGAAGTAAGGAAGGAAAGAAGGAAGGAAGAATGGGAGGGAGGGAGGGAGGAAGGAAGGAAGGGCATTCTTTCCTAGAAGTCTCATATATATGAAAGGTGGAAAGAAAAAGAAGATAAACAATGACAAGATCACAGTTCAAAAAGCCTTAGACATATGAATATATATATGTGTGTGTGTGTATACACACACACACACACATATATATATACCTCACATCTTATCTATCCATTTACCCATTGATAGGCACCTAGTTTGTTTGCATATATTGGTTATTGTAAATAATGCTGCAATGAACATAAGGGTGCATATATGTTTTCAAATTAGTGTTTTGTTTATTTCTGATAAACTCCAAGAAGTGGAATTGTTGGGTCATTTTGTAGTCCTATTTTTAATTTTTGAGGAATTCCCGTGCTGTTTTCCATAGTCGTTGCACCAATTTCCAGTGCCACTAACAGCGCATAAGTGCTCCCTTTTCTCCACATCCTCACCAGAACTTGCTATTTTTTGCCTTTTTAATAATTATTGTTCTTACAAGTGTGAGCTGATATCTCATTGTGGTTTTCATTTGCATTTTCGTGATAGTTAGTGATGTAGAGTATCTTTTCAAATATCCATTGACCATCTGTATGCTTTCTTTGAAGAAATGTCTATTCACATCCTCTGTTCAATTTTATTGGATTTTTTGTATTGAATTACATAAGTACTACCAAACACTTAAAGAAAAATTAATTCCCATTCTTCTGAAATTATTGAAAAAATTAAGAGGAAGGAATTTTTTAGACTCATTCTGTGAGTGAGTCATTACCTGATAAACAAAGGCAATACAAAACCAGAAAATTACAGCTCAATACCTCTGATTAACGTAAATGTAAAAAACTAAGTAATGCATTGAAAATATACATCACCTCACCAGATGGCTCAGTTGGTTGGAGCACTGTCCCAAACACCAAAAGTTTTTGGGTTTGATACTTGGTCAGGTTACATATCTAGGTTGTGTGTTTGATCCCTGGTAGGAGAGTGTACACAAGGCAACCGATCAATGTTTATGTCTCGCATCAATGTTTTTTTTTCTCTCTCCCTTCTTCTCTCTCTCAAATCAATAAACATCTCTGTATCTTCACGTGAGAAGTAAATACATGTATATATATGTATATGTGTGTAAATACATGTATATATATGTATATGTGTATACATACATGTATAAAACCATCTCAATAGATGCAGGAAACACATTTGAAAAAAAATAACATCTATTTATAATAAAAATCTCAATATAGTATTTACAGAGTGAACATACCTAAACATAATAAAGGATATATATGACAAAACCATACTTATCATCACATGTGACTATGAAAAGCTAATATCTGATTTCCTCTGAGATTAGGAACAAGATAAAAATGCCCACTGACCCTTCTTTTATTTTTATTTTTATTTATTTTATTTTTTAAAGTTGTTTAATATCCTTTATTGATTATGCTATTACAGTTGTCCCAACCTATCCCCTTTTTCCCCACTCCATCTGGAACCCCCATTTCCTTCAGCAATCCCCCCATTAGTTCATGTCCATGGGTTGTGCCTATAAGTTCTTTGGCTTCTCCATTTCCTATACTATTCTTAACACCCCTCTATTGTGTACTGACCAATTATGCTTCTT